>CM040934.1:16737152-16867152 GCA_023029165.1 Gobiocypris rarus | reverse complement strand
TGCATCATGGGATATGATGGAGGAAGAGGGCAGTAAAAGGTTGCAGCAGCTGACTCCCTTTGGAGAAGTGCAGCCATCCTCTGCTAACATAACGCTCCTTTAGTCTGCCATGTTGCGGCCACTGAAAGCCCAGTGTCCCGACATGCATTTTCACTGTCATTGCTTTTCCATTGCTCTTGTCCAGCAAATGTGCTTGATGCAGCAGCAGTGGGAATTTGTAGCTTTGCAAAATAAAAACATTTACTCACCCTCATGCTAAAAGGACATTAAAAGGGTCTTCAAAAAGGCTATTTACACCAATTGTTAATAGCAACTAGATTTTATTTACACTAAGTGAAAATAGCTGTAAATGCTATTTACTAAGTGAATATACTAGTGATATATTCTATTTACACCATATAAAATTAGCAGTTCATTGCAATCGGTGTAAATGGTAACTTGCAATTTATACTTTATTTTCTCAAATACATACTATTTGCACCTTAGTATTGTTGTACATTAACACGATCCAATAATAACATAGTGTAAATATTATATTTATTAAAATCATTATGGATGTTGCCTTAATGGGACAATAAAAGCCCTCCCTACACCGACCCCTACCCAATAAATGCTTTTATTATTATTAAACATTTCGTTAGGCACTTTTCTTTAACTTTTAGAAAGTAAATGCCTTTCCGATGTGATATGTGATGGGAAAAGTCATAAGAGCGAGCTCTGCAAAAGGCAGATTCGAAACCCGAATCGATCGTTACAAAACCTATATCTTTGAACCTTCTGCTTTACCATTGAAAACGTTTAAATGCATATGTTTTTTTACATCTTGTTTGGCCCAACCAGGCATTGCTAGACGGAACTAGTGCGAATAACACTTGCCAACAAGGCATGCTATTTGCACTTGGTGTGAATATACACTCTGCTTCAAAAAACACCTAAAAGCAGTATTAAAGTATCATGAAAAAAATTGTCCATATGGTGTATTTCAAATCTTAAATCATACAATAGATTTGTTTGAGAAACAGACATTAATTTACATAATTATTTGCTGATAATCTTCCCATTTGTGTTATAATAATTGCTCAATAAGTCATTAAGAAAAAGTCATTAAGGTTGAGACTCAAGAACTGAATTAGTCTGTTTTGTGAACAAATACTTTTTGTATAGTAGATTGAATCATTCATTGATCTGACTTAAAATAATGACTTTTTTACTAATCGAACAGCACTACTTCTCTCATAAACTCATATCATGCTCCAAAGAAATCTCAGTTGGATGACAAGATTGTCAGTAAATTATATTTTGGTTGTGATACTTTCATACCCTTTTTTTGTCATTATGGAGCTGGGCAGCCCTAGTCCTCATTCACTTTTATTATATTAAAGAGTGGTCAGGATATTGTTTATATTTAGTGTTCGATTAAAAGAAGAAAAAAGTATTGAAAGTTTGACAGGCACAGATCTAATCTCTAAACACAGAGTTTTCATTTGTTTGTGATTTTGTGAACCATCCCTTCCCTTGTTTTTGTTGTGGTGGGATGAGCAAGAGGATCTGGGGAGAAGGGATCATCAACAATACAATTGTCTAATATCATCTGTCCTTCAGATGAGACATTAAACCGAGGTCCTGACTCTCTGTGGTCATTAAAAATCCTAGGATGTCCTTCGGAAAAAGAGTAGGGGTGTAACCCTGGCAGCCAAATTTGCCCACTGGCCCTTTGTCCATCATGGCCTCCTAATCATCCCCATATACCGACTGGCTTCATCACTCAGTCTCCTCTCCACCAATAAGCTGGTGTTTGGTGGGCGTTCTAGCACAATATGGCTGCCGTCGCATCATCCAGGTGGATGCTGCACATTTGTGGTGGTTAAGGAGATTCCCCCCTTCCATAAAAAAGTGCTTTGAGTACCCAGAAAAGTGCTATATAAATGTAACAAATGATTTCTTAAAACTAGAAATGCACTGATCCTCTCTGTCACTGGAAAAAAAAGACACATCATTATGCAAAAATTATGCACAGGCCGGAAGATTGTGTTTAGAATTAATCACGACTGAGCTCAGGCTATGGCACTGCATAATGGCACGTGTCTCACTTTATGAGGAAAATTACACTAAACAATGTTTTTGCCCCATAGCATGTTTTTGAATCTGTTACTTCAAAGTTGTTTTGGCAAATTAGCATTATATTTTTATTTCAAGCCAAATTAGAGTTAACACACTTCAACAATCTTGGCACCTGTGGTGGTGTCCGCTACTGGAATAGTGATTCGCAAAGCAGCCTGTTCAACACAAGCACATCTGTTTATGTATATATGTACATTATGCATACATTTTAAGCTTTAAATGGAAATTTTCCAACTGAAAATGTGACTTCCATCTGTTTATGTTGACACTGCTAGCTTGCATTAGCAAATAGTCTTAGCAATTTATTCTTGTTACCTTCAATACCAATGTAGCCTACAAATAGCCTACACAATCTGTGATGCTAAAATTGTTTAGAACTACATATTGATATAATTAAAGGTTTTCATTTTTCTTTTACTAATCAATTACTAATCTGTTGTTCCTGGGTAACAAGCAGTCTGGGGAAGTGGCTTATAAATATTCATGAGGTACATTGATTAATGTATGTATATGTATGCAGGCACCAGAGGCTGTGGAGCCCCCTAGTGATGACCTGTCAGCACAGTTTTACCTTTTTATGGGTTTATACTTACAAACTTATTCAATTATGAGACAGGTATAGATAACCTATATTTTGTAATAGAAACAATAAGGTTTTACTTGGCATTCGGTAGTAGGAATCATGAACTAAAAATGTATTAATCTAAATAATGTTAATTTGTAAATGTATTGTTCTTTGTTGATTCATGTTTGTTCCTAATACATTAACTAATCCTAATGCATGCAACTTTAAATATTAAAAATGTGTTCGTATGTGTAGAAATTACATTAAAGTACATACACTCTTCACAAAAAGATCAATGGGGTTCAATATAGAAGAATTCTATACACACATTTTAAAGAAACCTTTATTCCAAAAAAGTTCTATATAAGGAGAAATGTCTTAAATGATTGTCTTAAACTCTTTTTTGTTTAATGAGTTATTTAATTTAGTTTGTAGTGATGTGTGAGTTGTTTAATTAATAATATTTAATTAAAATTAAATTGAATTCAAGCTAAATTAATTAATTAAAACTAAATCCATAAAAAATCCCATGATGGGAACCTCTAAATGGTTCTATATATGAAGCGCCTGACAAAACAATTTAAGGTTCTATATACCTTTTCTTCTGAGAGAATTAGAAGAAATGATATGCTTTAATGCAGTTGTATGTGTCTGTAAAAGCACCAATAAGGAGAAAGAGAGATATCAGCAGTGAAACCTTAATGTACATGGTTTTATCTTTCTAAATGGAAGTGTTTAACGGGATTACTTTCAGTTTGCCCTTAGTAAGGGTGATTGTCTAACAGATTGACGTATTGATTTTATAACAGTGTGTTAATGTGAACAGTATCCTCTTATAATGGGCAGCAGGACTAAGAGCCTCATACCATTTATGCTTTCTTTTAGAATGTGTTTATTGATTTGTACTATGCTAAAGAACTGAAGAGTGCAGTGGTAATTCTTTAGTCACAAGAGATGGTACAGTCTGCCTCAGCAAATGGAAGGAGACTAATTCTCTGGCCCTGAAACTGCTTATGATGAACAGATTTTAGAAGTACCATCCGTCTGATTGATCTGTGTGGCTTTGCTCTCAATAAAAGAGCTTATAATGCTTTGCGTTTGATTTTGCTTGTCCAAGCTCAGCACTGTAGCTGTTTGTGTAAAACTGAACAATTGTAATTTCTTCATAAGTGAGCTGAAATATCTTTCTCACTTGGCCCAGAGGTACTGTGTTACATAAATGCTCCATTTATCATTTGACTGTGCTCAATAGTTTTTCAGTTCTCTGTATTTATATACAGTACTCTGACTCCCACCCTCAGGCGTTTCACGTGATGATGTGAGAGTAAAGGTGTGTGAAGGTGCCATTATGAGGGTCAGTGATTAAGGTCACTCACATGTTGTATTCCCAGCAGTATCTTGGCATGACTTTGGTTTGCAGAAGTTAATGAGGTGTGGCTCTGTTTCCTCTCACAGCCCGATTTGCTGACAACTATTCTGGAGATCAGCAACATCGTCTTCACGAGCATGTTTGTCCTCGAAATGCTTTTCAAACTGCTGGCATTTGGTACCTTCGGCTATATCAAGAACCCCTACAACATCTTTGATGGGATTATTGTAGTCATAAGGTAAGATCTGTTATATATCTATATCTATACCCCTGCTGAAAAATCCAGCATAAACCAGCATGAATTCCATGCTGGTCCAGGCTGGTCAGAGCTGGTATAGTGCTGGTGGACCTGCACATTCATGCTGTTCTCAAGCAAAACCGAGCTAGTGTGGCTAGTCCTTCTGCTTTCTATGTTGGTGACCAGCAACCAGCATCCCATGCAAGTCCCAGCATGCAAAACATACTTTTTTTGCTGGTGACCGGCAATGCTGGATTTTCAGCAGGCAATTTATTAAGTATTAAATATATTGTAACAGTAACTCACTACTTTTTTCACTACATATGTTTTACAATGATTTTGAAAGAAATGTCTTATCCATTTATTGATCAATAATACAGTAAAAGCTGTAATATTGTGAAATATCATTACAATTTAAAATAACTGTTTTTATTTTATTATCTTTTTATTTTGATATGATTATCTTTGATTGCCAAGCTGAATTTTCAGCATCCTTACTCTAGTCTTCAGTGTCACATGATCCTTCAGAAATCATTCTAATATGATGATTTGATGATTTGAAGAAACATTACTTATTTTCTCATTTCTCAAAAGTCTTTACTGTCATTTTTTTATCAGTTGAATGCATCCTTGCTGAATAACAGTATTACTATTAGTATATTTCTTACAACAACAAAAATTGTATCGACCCCAAACTTTTTAACGATAGTGGAAAATGAAATATTTTAATAAAATTATACAATTATTATTAAAGATTTTGTTATTATGAAATGAAACATTTAAAAAAGCTACCCAGATGCTATTGTGAAAGATAGTAGGCATTTTAGCAGGGCTTCTTGTTAAAATACATATTGTACAGTCTTTTAAGTGCTTGTAAGCATACATAAGCAACTATTAAATATAACCTATAACCATGTGTTTCGATGGCAGTGTGTGGGAGATCATAGGGCAGTCGGATGGTGGTCTTTCAGTGCTGAGGACATTTCGTCTCCTGCGTGTTCTCAAACTGGTGCGCTTCCTCCCTGCACTGCGCAGACAGCTGGTGGTGCTGATGAAGACCATGGACAATGTGGCAACATTCTGCATGCTGCTCATGCTTTTCATCTTCACGTTCAGGTGCAGACCATACCCACACCCTCATTCAAGCGGTTAGAACCAGGCTTGTTACACAGTGCCCCCAACACTATAGCTGATCCTGACAATTTCATTTAGAACTCACTGTGCTACATTCATTTGTTTTTATTCTGCAATTATGCACTTAAATGTTTATACATTTCATTTTTATTTGACTGTCAATACAGCATTCTTGGAATGCATCTGTTTGGATGCAAATTCAGCCTGAAGATGGAGAACGGAGACACCATTCCTGACAGGAAAAACTTTGATTCCCTGCTGTGGGCCATTGTCACTGTGTTTCAGGTCAGAACAGAAACTGTGCTAGCTGTACATAGATCGGTCCTTACCTGCAATGAATAGAGTAGACATTTTTTCATACTCTGAAATTTTGACGTATCAAAATGTAAAGTGTGTTGTAGATAATTACTTATTTTTGTCTGGTTATGGTTATTTATGATTTTATGAATATTTGTATATCCCATAAACCAATGTATTAACTCAATATCTATATCATGTGCTAAAATAGTAGCTACTGTGCAGCTCACTACAATGGAAAGTTTTTGCATCAGCACAATTTTCTGAATTGCTGAACCTGCACTGTATCTTCCTATCATGCACATTTACAGCTATTCTCACTAGATTATACACCATTTTGTGGTTAAAAAAGACTTAATTGCTAGACTGGGAAAGCCAATTACCTTCCCTTCAGTAAGGAGCTGAACTCTGAATAGTTTGAACAGTATCATCACAAAACTCTATTCGAACTGGAGCTACAGCATCAAATTCTGTATTAATTTCCCCACTGTAATTCAGATACAGGAAAACATAACTCTATTGCACATTTAATTAATATGTCAAAGTTTTTCTGTTAACACTTTAGAATAATGGTCATTAGTTAACTACATTAGTTAACATGAACTAATAATGAACTGCACTTATAAAGCATTTATTTACCTTTGTTCATGTTAATTTCAACATTTACTAATAAATTATTAAAAACTTGTTAACATTAGTTAATTTACTGTGAACTAACATGAACAGCTGCATTTTTATTAACTAACGTTAACAAAGAGGAACAAATACAGTAACACATGTACTGCTCATGCACTGTAAACAAAAAAAAAAGTTTTCTCAACTTAGGGTCAATTAGTTGTGCTCAGCCGTTCTCTGTTCTTTACCGTTTCTCAGACAAACTGTTTGCGTGTCTATTTCAGATTTTGACCCAGGAAGACTGGAACGTGGTCCTCTATAATGGAATGGCTTCCACCTCACCATGGGCGGCTCTTTACTTTGTGGCTCTGATGACGTTTGGGAATTATGTTCTCTTTAACCTGCTTGTGGCCATCTTAGTGGAGGGGTTTCAGGCAGAGGTATAAAATAAACCTTCTATTAAAGCTGGCGCAGTTAATATTTTCTAATGCAGATAGTCTGGGGAGTTAAACTTCAATACTGCAGTCAACATCAGCATTTCAGCTTTTTTATTCTCTACATTACATAAATAAATAATGCATTACATGTATATAAACATTTTCATTATTCATTCATGGTTTAAAAAAATCTAAACGTACATCTTATAAACCAATATACCCCTACCCCGATTTGGACATCTGGAGGCTGCGGCTATACCCTTCTCCAGAATTTGAATTCTTAAGGATGCAGATTTTTTCACAAACTAAGTAGATGCTTTCTCCAGATTGTCTGGGGAGTTAAACTGCATTGCTGATACAGTGCTGCAGTGTTCGGCCCATCTGTCATGCTGGGGACTGTGTGAATTGTTTGAACTTGTTATTAGTATGTGTAAACCTGCAAAGGCTAAAACAAACACCAACTTAACACAACCCTAACCACAATATTTCGAACAGAGTAGCAGGGCACTGATAATACGGGCACCGCAGCTGTCTGCACAACAGGCTGTGACTGAGTGAAGGGCAGTTTGTTGTTGATGCCAGAGGCCGGTGTCCACAGAGAATGACTCCTGTTTGGTTTCACTGCACTATGAATAACACTTTAGTGGGCTGAGCGGTTACTGAAACACTCTGAGCTGTCTACAAAAATCTCTTGTGCTTTACAGGGAGATGCTAACAGGTCAGATGCAGATGAAGAGAAGCGATCTGAGAACTTTGAAGAGGAGGAAAAGATGGGGGATACAGGTTACTTCCTTTTTCACTTAAAATGTCATTGCCGGGTAACGTGAAATTACTTTTATGCACACATACACACATTTAACACTACATAGATCATTTAGTCAATGATTAGAGTTAAGTCTGTTAAGACCCATTAAATTTGGCACATTAAAGGGATAGTTCACCCCAAATTAAAAATTAGCTTACTCAATTTACTCACCCTCAAGTCACCCTTAGCTTACTCAATTTACTCACCCTCAAGTCATCCAAGGTGTATATGACATTCTTCTTTCAGACAAATACAAAATGAGATATAAATAAATGTTCTGGCTCTTGCAAGCTTTATAATGGCAGTGAATGGCTGTTTTATTTTATTTAATGAATGGTGTTGACTTTCATTGAACAACCTCTTTCATTTTCATCAATAGGTTTGAATATGTTCAGTCCGATGACATCAGCAAATGGGCATGTGGATCCTCGTGGTACTTTGCCCCCTCCAATCATCATGCGCACTGCTGCCACACCCATGCCCACTCCAAAGAGCTCTCTTGGCCCGGAGTCAGTGTTTGGTTTGACCGAGTCCAGGCGGGGCAGTGGGATCTCAATAGACCCAATTGCTTTTGATCAGAAATCCCTGGTAAGAAAAAAAAAATTAAGTGTCAACCTTATGTCCGTTACAGTGACATCACAGAAAGATTGCTTTAGTGTACAGTAGTTGTGAAAAGAACATAAAAAAGTTAATGTCATAAGGTGAAGTGATGTCATAAATCCAGCATAGCGTCAGTTCTGGCAAGTCACGTTAGTCAAGATGGCATCATCTGTCCATCAGCGGATCACCTCTACGTTTAGGAATACAACGTCTATCACCGCATACATATATAAGCTCCTTCAGTACTGTCAACTGCTATCGCGTTTCTCCGGAGCTCATTTACCCTCCACCATATCCAGCTCCTCCTCTTGTCAGTCAGGATTTGGTATTCAATTCCAGTTGAATCAGACTAAATTCCTGAATTATTTTGTACATTAAATATTGACATTAATGATATCTGCAATACATTATGTTGTTTCTGTTCTGTTTACCCTAAGGGGGGTTATCGCTGCTCTAGTTCTTGCCCAGAACAGAAACATACCGACAATCCAAACTAAATGCTAATAGTCAATCAATCATCTTTGATGAATTTACCTTTTTTATGACATAGCATGGTTAGTTTCAGTTGTGACATCATGTAGTGTGACTCCCCAAAAACGTAATGATATTTATTAATTAATCATTTATAATATTTTACTTGTACTTTTTATGATTAAGATGTGTACATGCAGCTAACAGTGTTTTCAAGTAATTTCAAGGAAAATATGAAATCACTTTCTACTTGATGGTTACACGACATTGAATTTTAGGTCTGAAATTGTATTTAAAAAAAAAAAAATTTCAAACCAATATGAAACCAACAAGAATACAAAGAGAAATTATTTACGAACATGACACATTTTTTAAAGATTTCTTTATTGTGGAGTGGACATTGCAATTTGTTTTTGACTTAAGCCTCGAATGTAATGTCACTTTGTGCCTGCTAAATGCATAAATGAAAATGTGTGAATGTAATTATTTTAAGTTGTTTTTAATGGCTCATTGCTAGACTCTTTTTACTGTGAAATACTGCTGTGCCCCACTAAAATATTACTGAAAAAATACTGACAAATCCTTTGATAAATCACACTGGAGATTACCGTATACCAACTCGAGAATAATTTTCCCTAATATTTCAGCAATCAAATCAATTGTGTTTTTATAATCACCTGTTCACCTGAAAACAATGCTAGTTTTTCAAATAAACTGCCCTTTTTAATCTAATCAGTCAATTTCTGATTCAGTTTGATTCATTTCGACAGTTCACTCATGCACTGAATCGTTTGCACCAAAATAGTAACAGGATACTGTATATGACAGAAAACAAAAAGCGTGCTGGATATGGTGGATATGTACGTTGTCATGATCTCCTGTGTGTGATGTCCTGTGTTTCCGGTGTCTGTAGTTTTGAAGTTAGGTTCTGTGTTGTTTCTTTGTTTACCGCATGTTTGTTGTTGCCATGGCTGCTCATTTGACCACACCCTCCTTGTTAATTACCATAGTGATTCATTAGGCCTTTTGTTCTCCTCTGTATAAATACCCTTGTGCTTCTCTGGTTGGTTGGTCAGTGTTGGTTCCTGTCTTGTGTTTCATGGACGATCCTGTGCTCCCTGTGTGTTCTTTTGTCTTGTGGATAATTTTTTAATAAATTAAGCTGCATGTGGATCCTCTTCTCTGCCTGTTCCTTTGCCTTCCTGAATGCCAACTTGTTAATTTGTGCATGACTATGTACTGCAGGTAAAGTAAATTTATATCCATATATCCAAAACAGGATCAAAATATGGGGACACTTATTTTGATGCGCCAGTACTGTTGAAAGGCAGTAGTACTTCATTGCCATAACAAGCAATATGTGTAACTTGGGCACTGTAATGTAACATCTTACAAGGACAACATATATTCTTTTACTATTTCAGACTAGTCCAAGAAGATCTCCTTGCCACCCCCGTGGCTCAGGCAGTAATTGGGGCAGCCGTAGATCCAGCTGGAACAGTTTAGGACGGGCGCCGAGTTTGAAAAGGAAGGACACGTCTGGAGAGAGGGAATCTCTGCTGTCTGGGGAGGGCAGGGGTAGCTTTGAGGATGAGGACTTGGAGGGTGAGAAACTGGCCAATATTAGTGGGGGCTTACTGCAGCATCCCAGCTCTCTAGATATCCCTGAGCTGCCCCAGACCCCCAGCTTCAGCTCTTTGGGAGAATACCTCGACTGCAATGGAAGAAGCCTGCACTTACCCACTGACCTGTCCACCAACCTGAGCAAAGAAGACTCCATCGCAGAGGAGGACATGGATGATGTAAGTCATGTCATTACAGTCAGGCAGTGGTTGTTTTTCAAAGATGTCTTCCCAGGAGTTTGTGTCTCGTGAGGAGACTAATTGTTATGCTGTAATTGATTCAGTACGGTAGTTTGAAGACAGTAATTATTTTTCTTTGTGTGTGGAAAGTGACCTTTATTGGTGTCAGTGTGATGATATCTGCTGACTCAAGAGGCCTTGTGCTATGTCTCAGTTTTTCATGTGCTATGAAATTAGCAGAAACAATGGAGCTACAATAAAGGCCCACATACATACAAACAACATACACAACCAGTCAAACGTCTGGACACACCTAAACATACAAACAACATACACAACCAGTCAAACGTCTGGACACACCTAAACATACAAACAACATACACAACCAGTCAAACGTCTGGACACACCTAAACATACAAACAACATACACAACCAGTCAAACGTCTGGACACACCTAAACATACAAACAACAAACGTCTGGACACACCTAAACATACAAACAACATACACAACCAGTCAAATGTCTGGACACACCTAAACATACAAACAACAAACGTCTGGACACACCTAAACATACAAACAACATACACAACCAGTCAAACGTCTGGACACACCTAAACATACAAACAACATACACAACCAGTCAAACGTCTGGACACCTCTAAACATACAAACAACATACACTACCGGTCAAAGCGTCTGGACACACCTAAACATACAAACAACATACACAACCAGTCAAACGCGTCTGGACACACCTAAACATACAAACAACATACACTACCGGTCAAACGTCTGGACACACCTAAACATACAAACAACATACACAACCAGTCAAGCGTCTGGACACACCTAAACATACAAACAACATACACTACCGGTCAAACGTCCTGGACACACCTAAACATACAAACAACATACACAACCAGTCAAACGTCTGGACACACCTAAACATACAAACAACAAACGTCTGGACACACCTAAACATACAAACAACATACACAACCAGTCAAACGTCTGGACACACCTAAACATACAAACAACAAACGTCTGGACACACCTAAACATACAAACAACATACACAACCAGTCAAACGTCTGGACACACCTAAACATACAAACAACATACACAACCAGTCAAACGTCTGGACACCTCTAAACATACAAACAACATACACAACCAGTCAAACGTCTGGACACACCTAAACATACAAACAACATACACTACCGGTCAAACGCGTCTGGACACACCTAAACATACAAACAACAAACGTCTGGACACACCTAAACATACAAACAACATACACAACCAGTCAAACGTCTGGACACCTCTAAACATACAAACAACATACACAACCAGTCAAACGTCTGGACACCTCTAAACATACAAACAACATACACAACCAGTCAAACGCCGGGACACACCTAAACATACAAACAACATACACAACCAGTCAAACTTCTGGACAGGCCTTAACATACAAACAACATACACAACCAGTCAAACGTCTGGACACACCTAAACATACAAACAACATACACAACCAGTCAAACGTCTGGACACCTCTAAACATACAAACAACATACACAACCAGTCAAACGTGGGACACACCTAAACATACAAACAACATAGACAACCAGTCAAACTTCTGGACAGGCCTTAACATACAAACAACAAACACAACCAGTCAAACGTCTGGACACACCTAAACATACAAACAACATACACAACCAGTCAAACGCGTCTGGACACCTCTAAACATACAAACAACATACACAACCAGTCAAACGCTGGACACACCTAAACATACAAACAACATACACAACCAGTCAAACGTCGGGACACACCTAAACATACAAACAACATACACAACCAGTCAAACTTCTGGACAGACCTAAACATACAAACAACATACACAACCAGTCAAACTTCTGGACAGACCTAAACATACAAACAACATACACTACCGGTCAAACGCGTCTGGACACACCTAAACATACAAACAACATACACAACCGGTCAAACGCGTCTGGACACACCTAAACATACAAACAACATAGACAACCAGTCAAACTTCTGGACAGGCCTAAACATACAAACAACATACACAACCGGTCAAACGCGTCTGGACACCTCTGAACATACAAACAACATACACAACCGGTCAAACGTCTGGACACACCTAAACATACAAACAACATACACAACCGGTCAAACGCGTCTGGACACCTCTAAACATACAAACAACATACACAACCAGTCAAACGCGTCTGGACACACCTAAACATACAAACAACATACACAACCAGTCAAACGTCTGGACACCTCTAAACATACAAACAACATACACAACCAGTCAAACGTCTGGACACACCTAAACATACAAACAACATACACAACCAGTCAAACGTCTGGACACACCTAAACATACAAACAACATACACAACCAGTCAAACCTCTGGACACACCTAAACATTCTGGTAACACTTTACAATAAGGTTTCATTAGTTAACATTAGGTAATACCTACTTTAGTTAACATGAACTAAGAATTAACAATACTTTTATGACGCATTTATTAATGTTAATTTCAACATTTACTAATACATTATGGAAATTAAATGTTGTATTTGTTAAATTGAGTTAATGCACTGTGAACTAACATGAACAAACAATGAACAACTGGATTTTTATTAACTAATATTAACCAGGATTATTAAATACTGTAACAAATGGATTGCTTATTGTTAGTTCATATATTAATTAATATTAACAAATGAGACCTTATTGTAAATTGTCACCAATATTCCTTATTATAATTTAAACATTTTTTAAACAACTTTAAAACAATTCTTACACTACTGTTTAAATGTTTGGGGTCAGTAGGGTTTTTAGATATTTTGATTATTTTGAACAATTATCAAAAGATAAATATTAGATTTTTTTTGCCTTAAAAAATATTTTCAAGGGATAGTTCACCCCAAAAATTAGTAATTATTTACTCACCCTGGTGTTGTTCTAATGCCGTAGCCCTACCTGCTTTTTCGGACCACAAAGGAGAATTTAATTTTCTTATAAGCTACATAAGAAATGTAATGTATTAAATTTCTGGTTATATTACATTACTGCTCATTCGTGAGACTCTAAGTATTGACTCACCAGAAAACACACAAAATCAAGTTATGAGAAATCAAGATTAATAAGAACGCAACATAAAATATAACCCATGTACTTTCTTCAAATCCATTGTGTTTGTCATAACAAAAAGTTATCACATCGGAGTGAACTGGAAAGCTAATCTAACGAAGGCACGGTCAATCACAGAAGACCAGCGCTCAAGATCCAAAATGTTGTTAAATAATACATTCAATTTTGGTTTGTTCTATTGTATACCCCTAGAAGGCTTGGAATATAAGGCACGTGTCACATGGGAGCATTATGTGATACTTCTGCATCTTTTATAAAAATCTTGATACTGGTCGCTATTCACTGCCATTATACTGTATGGACGAAAGCGAGCGGGACATAAAAAAAAAAACAATTCTACATTTTTGGTCCGAAAAAGAAAGAGGGCAAATTTCATTAGAACAACACCAGGGTGAGTAAGTGATAAATTCATTATCATTTTTGGGTTAACTATCTCTTTAATTGTAATAATATTTCACTATATGACTGTTTTTACTGTATTTTTGAACCATGGAGGATAATTTAGATTAAGTCACCAGAGTTTTTTGCACATTCTGTTCATTTACTGTTTCTAATTGAAAACCCTTTCCTATGAAATAGAATTTAAGATATAGTGATAATAATAATAATAATAATAATAATAATAATAATAGCACAGTGTAATAATAGGGGTGATGTGTGAACAGCCGAACAGTTCACACATATTGCCCCTATTATTACAAACCTATTTTAAAATATCGCATTACTATATATTTAGATAATGTTCTCCAAAATTGGGCACTTGTTTCCTTTTTTATTCACTGTTTGGTCAAGCTTAACCATTCATTTTTATGCACTTGACTTTATATCAAATAGTTTAAGACGATGAGAAACAAAATTTGGTCAAACTCCTCTCATCATTGTCTTGTGTGTTTTGGGCTCTCCCAGGAAACCAAATTGCATTTTTACAATTGTTTACATTTGTCTTATTGTTTCTTTTATTTCTTTATTATAAATTTGAGTTATGGATCAAGGAGTCACTGCTGAGTGGTCGGGAAAAAACACTTTAAATTGTTGTATGAAAGGTGCTGCATGGCGTTGAACTGAAACTGCATAATGGAGTACATAAAATGTCCATAAAAACTGCATAAATGTGTCAGTGCTGGAAATATTCTATAATGATTTCCCACAATTGTATTACAGGCTGCATAATCACAGCTGCATCATGGTGTCATTTCTTCAAGTTGAACCATCTTTCTAGCCAAGTATTTGGCAAATCAATTAGATGTTGAGACAAAGTGGATTTTAATTGCGTAAAATTTATTTAGCAAAAAGCACATTTGCACAATAAACAGTTAGTTAAATGGTAATTCATCACATTTAAACAAGCATGCATTTAAATCCCTATTTATTGATATATTGAATCAAGACCATTATCCTAATGCTTTTAATGGAGGTTCTTATCTACCTTAAACACTTGAAACTCCTGACAATTAAGAGCTGTAGTAATTAGCTGTAGTTCTTGTTCAATTTGCTGACACCTCTCTCTTGTGTGTTACAGAGTTTCTGCCTCCGTCTCAAGAGGACATTGGAAGCATATAAACCTAAGTGGTGTAAAGATCATGAGGACTGGTCCCTTTATCTGTTCTCTCCTCAAAACAAGTAAGTATTTGCCATCTCCTAGCATCTGCTGACCAGTTTGTTCTTTCAAAGGTTCACGTTCACGACCGTAACTTATATAATTCTTTCCTAGGTTTCGGATGATGTGTCAAAGGTTAATTTCTTACAAGATGTTTGATCATATAGTCTTGGTATTCATCTTTTTAAACTGTATCACTATTGCTCTGGAAAGACCCACTATCCAGCCATCCGTAAGTTTCCTTAAACTTAGTAGTCCATTTGCATCTAATAGTTGAGATTGTCATGCTTACAGGATGTATGATACAGTATATAATTTAGTTTTTTCATTTCAGGAGCGAATATTTCTCAGTATCTCCAATTATGTTTTCACTGTGATCTTTGTTGCTGAAATGACTGTGAAGGTATGATTTTTGATTTTCTTATATATAAAGAGAGTGTTCCGCAAAACAATTGCACAGATGTGATATGGCTTGTGTTAAAGGTGGTGTCCCTTGGCTTCTACTCCGGGAAGGACAGTTATCTCCAGAGCACCTGGAATGTTCTGGATGGGATGCTGGTCTTTGTCTCTCTCATTGACATTCTGGTCTCCCTGGCTCATGGTGGACACCGAATCTTTGGCATCCTGAGGGTTCTTCGCCTGCTGAGATCTCTGCGGCCGCTGAGGTGAGTCAGCGAAAGGTCACAGCGTGCCTGTCTGAGGCACAATCAATCAATGAAATCTGCTACACAGTCATTGCTCCAGTTAGGAAATAAACTGAAGGTTAGTTATGTGGTTGCATTATGTCCCGAGTCTGCACGCTAAAAGCCCCTTCTCACCGATTCAACTAAAGCTTGACAAAATTATTATCCTTTCAATTTATTTTAGAGGTAAGACCAAGAGGTGGTTTATCGATCTTAAAGGTCACCTAGTCTGTTGTACCATTACATAAATGTTACTGCAATTCAAACAGGTTGAAATAGGTTGTATCTTTACTTTTCACTTAAATAGAGTGATTAGTCGTGCTCCTGGACTGAAGCTGGTGGTGGAAACATTAATAACGTCCCTGAGACCCATTGGAAACATTGTGCTGATCTGCTGCGCCTTCTTTATTGTCTTTGGCATTCTTGGAGTTCAGGTAATTGTTTCAATTGCAACAGACTATGCTTTTCAACAGAAATATGAGTTGTTGTTTTTTTTGATAATTTTGATACATTTTGATATTATCCATCACAGCTCTTCAAAGGAAAATTTTACCGTTGCGAAGGTTCCGACACCAAAAACATCACCAATAGGTCTGATTGTGACCATGCGGAATACAAATGGATTCGAAGAAAGTACAACTTCGATAACTTGGGACAGGTAACTGACATTATTCATTGGTTTGGAAATATTGAAGCATAATAACCCTGTTGAAAAAAAAACAGGGTTCCCTAACTCTTGGTTAGGGAAGACATCATTTGCAAAAACGGATAACTCCCCTTTTTATTAATTTTCCTAAATAACTCTAACAGTAGTTTTTTGGTGAAAGCAGATAACTTCACATTTCATGAGTAAAAAAACTAAACAAGTAATTGCTTTGTAATTGCATTTAAGTGCAATATTTAACATTCTTTAACTTAAAACAAGTAGGTAAATAGCAGTAAAAGTAGCCCATTAATAAGCAATATTAAACATAATATGACAGCAATCCAGAGTTTATAACAAGACATCACAATGTACACAATTCACTAAACAATACAATACTAAAACTTAAAAAGCATGTTAAACACTCGGTTAATCTTTGTAATCTCCTCCTGACAATTTAAGCGCCTGACAAAATTTGTTGTTGTAATTACACGCAATACAGGGAGATTTTAGCTCACCACTAACATGAAAAAGTTTCAAAAGTCTCACCAGTTTTTTTATGTTCCTTTTTACACCCCGAAGAAGATATCACACAAAATGGTCCATCCTCAATCACTTTTAGTCAGATTTGACGAAACTCCTCTCAACTAGTGCAGCCTTGTCACCTGATTGGAATACTTATGGTTTGCAGTATATTGGAATATGGCAGCTGGTTTGAACTGGTTTAAACTGGTTTAAGCTGGTCCATAGCTGGTCATGAGCTGGTTTAAGCTGGTCAAGTGCTGGTCCTAAGAAACTAGCTCCAGCTCAGGACCAGCTTCAACCAGTGCATGGCCAACTAAGGACCAGCTGCCATGCTTCAAAACATACCTAACCAGCATATGCTATTTTTTCAACATGGAAAGCAACTGGCTGAGTGAAAATTTGTCATGTTGCCTTTTCATTTTGATAGGACCACCAGAAAACATTGTCTGCTGTAATTTGTTTGAAATTATTCCCAGGCTGCCACTATGATCAAATGATAGTTTTGTTGGTTACTGTCTCTCCTTCCACAGGCCCTCATGTCACTCTTCATCCTCTCCTGTAAGGATGGATGGGTCAATATAATGTATGATGGGTTGGACGCTGTCGGGGTGGACCAGCAGGTTTGGATTTGCTTTGCTCACTCTAGCTGGTGCTGTTTCAGTATTTATAAATTCACATGACTTTTCTAATTTGTCATATGATGGATGTGTCCTCCATCTTCCTGTCCTTCACGCCTGCAGCCCGTGCGAAATCACAACCCCTGGATGCTCCTCTACTTCATCTCTTTCCTGCTGATCGTCAGCTTTTTGTGCTGAACATGTTTGTTGGAGTGGTGGTGGAGAACTTCCACAAGTGTCGTCAGGACCAGGAGGAAGAGGAGGCACGTCTGCGTGAGGAGAAGAGGCAGAAACTGCTGGAGAAAAAGCGCAGGAGTAAGGAGAATTGCGGGTCTGGTCGGTAGTCTATTTTTCTGAGCACTGCCTGCTTCCAGAGCCTGAGAGAGACAGCTAGATAATTTTTTTTAAAGGCAGAAGCAGTCATAAGGCTGAGTAAATAAAAATAAAATAAAAAAACGTGCAAATTTTGGCACCGATATAATGTCAGCCTTGGATTGTGATGGACTGCAGCATGCTCCTGCATGAGATTCCCGCAACGACTGCATGACAAGCCAACAGAGGAAGTTTACACAGTGCATATGGGGTCAGCAACAAGACCAAAGCAGCGGAACATCCTGCTATGAAAATATAGTGTGGTCGGTTAATAGAAGACAGTTTAATTTTAAATAGAACACTGAACTAGTACTAATTTGGACTGTTTATTTAACATGTTAGTTTTGTGTTAATTTTCCTACCATTAGAGCAATTCAAGATCGTAATACCAACCTTGAGTGTGTAGAGTGAGTCATCACACCTCAGTAAACCAAACTTGCTGAGAACAGGCAGCACAAAGTGAGCAAGAAGCCATTCGCACATTCAGGCATGCAGAAGCGGTTTTCAAAGTTTGCGAAAAGTTGCTTTTAATACAATAGAATCATGGCACAATATGCAGCACAATGGCCAAAGATGTCAGTCTGTATGTGTACTTAGACCAAGAGCACATCTTGTTTGAATGGCCACCAAGTCTACACTGTTCAAAACCGTTTGGGGTCGGTAAGATTTTTTTTTAAAGAAGTCTTTTATGCTCACCAATGCTACATTTATTTGATTAGAAATGGTAATACTGTGAAATATTATTACACTGTGAAATAACCGTTTTCTATTTGAAAATGTTATATATTCCTGTGATTTAAAAGCTGAATTTTCAGCAGCCATTACTCCAGTGTTCATTGTCGCATGATCCTTCAGAAATCATTCTAAAGAAGTATTTCTGATTATTATCAATGTTGAAAACAGTCGTACAGCTTAATATTTTTGTGGAAACCGTAAAAAAAATTCAGGATTCTTTGATGAATAGAAAGTAAAACATTTATAATGTTACATATTCCTTTGAGCTGTCACTTTTATTCAATTTAATGCATCCTTGTTGAATACAAGTATTTCTTAGTAGTACTACTGACCCCCAACTTTTAAACGCTAGTGTATATTGGACAGATTGACAAACTGACGAATTGAAATGGGGTGGGGGATGTGTGCGCTGAACTCAAACATGTAAAAGGCCACCAAGTTACATCATATTATCCAGTCGAGAGATCAGAAATGGTTAGTTGGCTATGGTCTGGCTGTCTGTCTTAATCAGTTTGGCACACTGAGGGCACTATTAGGGATGTCTGGTTCACTTCTTTGAGCATTAAGGACTCTGAGAATGCAGGCCATGATTTTACATGACTAAACGAATAAATGTGAAGAAGTGCTTTCTTTGTTTAAGCACCATGCCTGCCAGGGTAAAGCTTCCTGATAAATGATCTTTAGCATAAAAGCTGGCATTTTTATCTACGTTTGTCACACTTGGCTCCTCTAGCCTTTACTGCAGTCAGGGGATTAATCGTGGATGTGATATTGACTTATAGTACTCATAGCTGAGTCCATAGCAGTTGAGTTTTATTTCCCTGGATCTATTCAAAGAGCCCCTCAATGCATTCATCTGGGATAGATTGAAGGACGTCTTACGAAACAGTCCACACAACAACGAATGGGCAGGGTAGGAAAGAAAAGGCGGCAAATATTTGAATACATGGTGTTTCTTCAACTTTGGCCATGTGGACTTTTAGAAAATAGTCTTGTAGAACACTTAGGATCACATTTTATGGATCCTAAATACAATTAAATAATAGTTTCACATTTGTGCATAATTTGACAAAATTTTAATTGGAAAATATGATGCTCATAAGTGAGATATACCTAAATGTTTTGCTCGATTATACACTCAGTATTATTTGATAACAGTCATATTTGGGACACAAATAAGTTGAAGAAACATCCCTATATACAACATATCCAAATAACATCTGTAGATCTGTCCATTATCCAGCCTCACATGGAATCTGTTCCCACAGGAAGCTCAGTTGATTGCCTCAAATTGAATCAAATAAAAGTATACTACTCTTGAGCTCTTTATGAAATATTTTGGCTAATTTGCAAATAACGTGTAACCATCATTAAGAGTACAGTAAATTCAGATTTACTCATTATATATTCTGCAGAATTCAGCAGAATTTCCCCAAATTCAGAGCATAAAATGTGGGAAAAGATTCCATATCGGCCTGCCATTATCCCATCATATTCAAAGACAAGCTGTTTCTGTGTGCAACTGTAAAAGACTTTCAAAGTGGCCATGAGTGTTGTATCTGCTAGGGAGAGATGTTCCATGTAATTGTCATGCTCTACCTGCATGTTAAACTCAGATATTCAGTAGCTCAAAAGGCTTCTCTCTTGGCATATGGTATTTTACCTTTAAACATGCTTTTATGGCAGACTCAGAAAGATGGATTCAAACTCAAATCAATTTTATGATTGCTGTCATGTCCAATATATCACACATAGTACAACTAATCGATAAACAGTCACCCCTGAGCTCTCCTTGGTAAACACTCAATATGTCCTAGTCACCGGTGCTACTCACAGAAGTCCTTTCATATGTGTTCTCACACACACTGCCATGTTTACAACGGCATGTTCAACAAAGTAGCATGCTTGAAATCCATGAAGGCACAATTGCTCCATGAGAGGACTGTAAACAGAGAGCACAGTGATGGCAAGAGGAAGTTCTGGTCCTCTCTGCAGCAGTCGTCCCCTCACACCCAGTGCCTTTTGCCTCTGCATCAGTGATTTGGTTTATCTGTATTTACCCTGCACTGACTGTTCTGTGCTGTCTGTCTGTGTGACTGTATCAACAGAGGCCCAGCAGAGACCGTACTATGCAGATTACTCTCCAGCCCGGCACTACATCCACACACTGTGTACCAACCACTACCTGGATCTCTTCATCACCTGCATCATCGCCATCAATGTGGGCACTATGTCTGTTGAGCATTTCAATCAGCCTCAGGTGAGTCTGGGAACACTTTAAACACATCTTGATTTGTTTGATCCAGTGAGCTGCCGTTGCATAAAGTTGCATTTTACCATTTGAAACCTTAGGTAACACACTTATTTTTGTAAAATATTCTGCTTGGAAAGTGTTTGTGCTCTTTAAAATAAATGACACCTGGTTTATTATTTTTGTACTTTTTTATTATAAATTATACTACATTAAAACATTAAATCATTGCTCCTATCTCCCACAGTACCTTGAAGAGGCACTGAAATACTGCAACTATGCCTTTACCATTGTCTTTGTAATTGAGGCTTTGCTCAAACTTGTGGCATTTGGTTTTCGGAGATTCTTCAAAGACAGGTATTGTTGCCTATATGGCTCTAATGTGAATACCCTGTAAATAAGTTTAAAAATGGATGCATGTATGCAAATCTATACGGTAGACTATATGGTTTTCACAAGTGCTTATTAGGGTGCACTTTATGTGGTATTAAGGTATTATACTGGCTGTATACATTACATTCTCATTACCATATTTTTTACTAAGCCATCTTATTCTAATTCTAATCCTGATACTAAAGTAAATTTGAGGAGTCTTGTCAGTCCCTGACCCATCAGTCCCTTATCATAGACTCTCTTTGTGCAGTGGATAAACTTGTTTTCTTAGATAACTGTAGTCATGCTGTAATTTGCAAGTGCTTAACCCCCAAAAAGTTAAAGGGTCAGTTTACCTAAAAAAGGAAATTCTGTCATCATTTACTCACCCTCAAGTTGTTCCAAACTTGTATGAATTTCTTTCTTCTGCTGAACACAAAAGATATTTTGAAGATTATGGGGAACTAAACAGTTGATGGGCCCCACTGACTTCCATAGAAAGGCAAAAAAATGTGATGGAAGTCAATGGGGTCCATCAACTGTTTGGTTACAGACATTCTTTAAAATATATTCTTTTGTGTTTGGCAGAAGAAAGAAATTCACGCAAGTTTGGAACAACATTTTAATTTTGGGTGAAATATTAATTTAATTAAAGACTCCATCAGCTTTGTGTATACATCAAAATATATGTTTATATTCATTCAGAGATCGTGTGCACTGATTATTAAATCAAGCCAACAAAGACATGAGACTGACTGTCACTCAGATCAGACAGAAAATATGCCCATTAAAGGGTTAGTTTACCCATAATTGAAAAATGTCGTCATTTACTCACCCTAATGTCATTCCAAACCCCTAAGACTTTCATTCATGTTCGAAATACAAATTAAGGTATTTAATGAAACCTGAGAGATTTCTGTTTATAAAAAGATTGTAAAATAAATCTATATGAATTGAGTGTTTTAGTCCAAATTTTCTAAAGAGACTCAATCACTTTATATGATGAACAGATTGAATTTAGACTTTTAATTCCACTAATGATGTGACGCACACATCAGTTGTGGTAAACAGAAGCTTAAGCATGTTTGTTTGATGTTCGGGAACCAATGAGATTCATTCTTGTGTATTAAGGCCCATTCAAACCAAAAACGATAACTATAAAGATATAGTTCTAAAAATCATTCTAAATATAAAAGAATAGCAGAGTCCACACTACAGCTAAAACAATATCGTTGAAATCACTTTCAGAGCGATTTTATTTTTTTCCAGCTGATAAATTATAAAAAACATTGATACCCAATCAGAATCCACCAGACTTTAACAAGCTTGAGATCTGTTCATCATAAAGCCATCATGTCTCTAAAGAAAATTTGGACTCAACCACCTTATGGATTAGTTTTACGATCTCTTCAACTAGTAACTAGTGAGAGTGTGGTAAATTAAAATGTGGATTAAGTAAATCTAGGGTGCTTTCACACTTGGTTCAATTGCCTGTTCCGAACCTGAATTCGATTGCTCCCCCTGCCCCCGCTGGAGTGTTCTCATTACATTTATTTGGGCTTGAACCGCGATACAATTGCATCAGCAAAGCAGCAGCTGTTTACCCCTCGCCTGTTGCATAGTAACAACTAAGCAAGAGAAGGCAGCAAAATGCATAACAGTACTCACCTCACTTTTATATTTTGGTTTTTGAACTTTTGGCTTTGTTTTCAAAGCATCAGCACATAACGGCACTTGTATCTGTCTGCCGTGAATGTGCTGCCAAAGAGCGCAGGAGTCTAGCAGAAATTAGATATACATTCTCTGCTTTCAGTGATTCAGTAACGCTTGTTAGGAGAGTGAGAAAAACACACTCACAGTTTTATCAAATCGCACATCATCAATAGCGGTTCACTTCTATGATTTTAGTACAATTGCGTTAATATGAGCAGTGAATCGTACCTGGAGTTTACATGAACCGTACCCCAGACCACCCTTTTTATGCGGACTCGGACGATTCGTGGGCGCACACCCCAGTTTCGAAAACAGCGTTCACATCATCCAAACAAATCGAACTCTGACATCAATCGAACCTGGGTGCACACCAAAAGTTCTAATGTGAAAGCACCCTAAATTAAACGTATCCATATCTGCAGGGTTTTTTTTTTGTGGCAATATTCTAAATATAACACCTAATCAAGTATTGCAATCCTTAAATGAATTATGTACACAGTATTATCACAAGACAACTTCACTAACCTCTCTAACACACTGTAAAACACATTCGTAATTAAACGTGAGAGTGTGATTAAGTCATGTTTTAATATGTGGCGTCTGATGTCATGCATAGGGAATGGGATGAATCATTTGTTTCAGTTAAATGAAACATGCTAAATTAAAAGGAGTCATGATCCCTGTTGTTTGTCATTAATCCCACATTAGCACATGTACAGGTGTAATCATCCGTATGTTGTTGTATTTGCAATATGCTTATAAATCTGTATACGGTTCATTTGCTCAGCTTGCTTAATTTTCAGACACCGATTAGCTAAATGACACTCGTTGCAGGATGTAATGTTCTAACTGTATAATGTTTTAATGTGATGGCAGATGGAATCAGCTGGATCTAGCCATAGTCCTGCTCTCCATCATGGGCATCACGCTGGAGGAGATCAATATGAATGCAGCGCTGCCAATCAACCCCACCATCATCCGCATTATGAGGGTGCTAAGGATAGCTAGAGGTACTGCAGTCTTTTAGCTTCTTTTTTTTTTTTCACAGACCATACAAAATGTATTTGTATGGTCTATTACAAATGGATATGTTTTTTCTGTGCTTTTGCCCAACAGTACTGAAGCTTTTGAAGATGGCTACAGGCATGAGAGCCCTGCTGGACACAGTAATGCAAGCTTTACCACAGGTACCTAATTATGTTCATTAATTCATTCGTTTATTCATCTATTAATTCATTAATATAAATGTGTATTTTTTTTAATTATTATACATTTATATTGTATTTATTTATATGTAAATACATTTATTTATATAATTCTATTATATATATATATATATATATATATATATATATATATATATATATATATACCGTTTATATCAGAGACAGAATATTTTGTGTGATTTTTGCATAAGGGAGGACAGAGATAAGTTGGAGATAAAGTATCTATAACACAATTCTACTCCTCATGATTGATTATTTAATAACAGTCTGTGATAATGCACTTCCTCTCTTTAGGTGGGGAATCTGGGCTTGCTGTTTATGCTCCTCTTTTTCATTTATGCGGCACTTGGCGTGGAGCTTTTTGGCAAACTAGGTCAGTGCTGCAATCCTGCCCACTGTTCATACTGAGCTCTGCATTTCACAGTTTTAGCGGCTTTGCTCTACCTTAGCTGCCACTCTCATTTTTAGGTCAGAAATGCTTCAATTTGGCCCCCTTGGGAATGTTTCTCTCAGTTTTAGACTAAAGTACTTTGATAATGGAAGAAATGCCACCTAAATTAGCGCTGTTGTTCTTTAGAGCTTGCTTCTGCAATTGTAGCATTTTTGTGAGATAGCCTCTAGGCTCGAAGAGACATTTCTATGCTACTTATATCCCTGTGAGAGGCCTCTGGAACACAAATGACAGGATTATGCTTTCTCTTAAAGGGCAAGCACTCTAATTACTTTCATTAGCCTTCAACTTTAAAATCAATGCTAATTATTGTGTCAGACGTGTCTGGGGGTGTGTCTGTTGCTTTTTTTAATGATAATACAGAGGACCCTGTCAGGTTACCTTCACTTTTAGCAACACATTCAGTGATAATGCTTTTTGTGGATAAGACGTTTAAAAGTATTTGACTCTTGTTATACTATGTCTACCAATATTTTTATCTAGAATGCACTGACAGCAATCCATGCGAAGGACTTAGTCGACACGCCACATTTGAGAACTTTGGGATGGCCTTTTTAACGTTATTCAGAGTGTCGACGGGGGATAACTGGAGTGGCATAATGAAGGTACTACAGTGCAGAAGAGGTTTTCAATGTTGTTCTGTAATTGTATTGAGAGGGTTTCACGGGTGCAGGTTTGGTCATTAACATGTTGCATATGTGCAGGACACTCTGCGAGATTGCCCTCATCCGGACGAATGCTTCACCTATCTGCCTCTGGTCTCCCCCATCTACTTTGTCACCTTTGTGCTGATGGCTCAGTTTGTGCTGGTTAACGTGGTGGTGGCCGTATTGATGAAACACCTGGAGGAGAGTAATAAGGAGGCTAAAGAAGATGCAGAAATGGACGCCGAGATTGAAATGGAGATGAAAATGGCTCGGCGTCTCAGCAACGTCTCAGCAGGGAGTTCTTCAGGGCCTGAAGGCAGGGAAACTTGTGCAGAGGTGGGTAGCAATGAAGTATGTTTACTTACTAGGGGATCATCATATTTTGACATCAAAAAGTTTGAAATACCCCTTGTATAATGAACTGGTCATAGTATACAAAAGTATACAAAACTTATCCCATTTGTTTTAGTTTTAGTTTAGTTTTGCACTTACTGCACACCATTAACTAATATAAGGAGCAGGCTGAGTTAGCTGCAGGCAACAGAATTGCATTTGTGTTTTATTGGGTGCTGAGTTGTCACAATACAAAGAAAATATGCTGAGGCAATGTGGACAGTGAGAAGTGAGGCTCTACGGGGAGGCCAGGAACCATTTGTTACCCCTCATGGGCTGCTCTGGCAAGGAGTATATTTGCTTTGTCAACTGCAGTGAGCTGGTGAATGAACCTGGCAAGCTTGGCTCTAGATGTTTGTGAGTTTGTGAGTTTATGTGTGAGGGTAAAAGCAGAGTAATACATTTCTCTTCCGCAGGATGAGAGGATACAAAGGACACAGGAGAATTTGCTCTCTCCACGGAAAATGTCTGTGTCAAGGATGCACTCTTTGCCCAATGACAGCTACATGTTTCGCCCTGTGAGGCCAGCCAGTGCTCCATATCCACTGGAAGAATTGGAGACCTGTCAAGGGTATCTTGAATTAGGTATAAAGACCCAGAATACATGACTTTGTGCATTGATGCATTAATAAATATTGACTAAAGACAAAAGAACAAAAACTTAAGAAAAGTCTTCATTAACCTTTTCCATAGGCTCCATTACCTCAGTCCACTCCCAGCCATGTGAAAGCCATTCCCTGCTCCAGGTCCCTGGTGTTCCTCCCCATTCTCAATTCAGCTGCCTCCCCAAGATTCCCCCTCCCATTTCCTCTCCAACCCACAGCATTTGCAGGACTTTACGCAGACAGGTACACTTTTGCATGTCCCAATCCATGTTAAAGGTGGGTTAAGCGATATTTTTCAAAGTCATTGCTGAACATTGTTGATATTTGAGCCCAAACAAACACACCCCCCTCTTCAGTGCTCCGCCTCCAAAGCTCACCCTCCAATTCTAACCGCCCTGCTCTGAGTCGGTCTCAAACCTTGATCACTGGCATGCGAGGCGGGTGCACTAACAAGGATGCTAAAGCGCAAACACTGCATTCTCTAGCAGTCATCCGCCTGCACAACTCTCGCTAGCTGGCCTCCGTTACACGCAATGCAGTGGATGTCTATTTATCATAGCAGAAGCGCAACAAAATGCTTCATAAAAATAAAGTTGAAATGGAGCGGAATCAAAGCAACCTCCATGGCTGTTTTCAGGCCTTCCAACGTTTAAACAGCATTTTCAAATATCGCTTACCCCCACCAAGTACTTTACTGTTGTGCAGTGATTGCAGGCTACATGTTCACACTATCCTATGTTTATTCTTTCAGGTGGCTGTTAAAAATTACTCCATCGACGTGCAAACATTTGACAATCTTGAAAGACAGGCAGGAATAACCACAGGCAGTTTCAAGCTGCATGTTCCTCGAATCACCGGCCCCAGCATCCCTAAGGGGTCACCCTTGCTGCCCCCACGTGGACAAGCATCCAGTGTCCGCACCTTCCAGCAGCCCCTTAGCCAGCACAACATCCCTTCTCGATCTCCTAGCCTGGCCGGCAGCAGCAGAAGCACCAGCCCCAGTGGCTCCATGTTTGACTCCACTGATCCAACCGATGAGGAGGTCCGCCACATCAACAGTACAGCACGCCTGTGGGCAGGAGTGCAGGGAGAAGCACGGAGTCACTCCCTGTCTCCTTACGCCACCTCAGGGACGTTGCTTCCCAACCTTGTGAAGAATTGCAGCAGTGCTGCCAACTTAGGCGAGTTAAATGTCAAAGACCCGAAGAAGTGCTTCAGTGTGGACACTGAGGGTTTTCTGGAAAAACCCTATGGTACCGATGACCATCGCAGGCACTCAATTGAGATTTGCTCTTCCGGAGATAATGGGCTGTTTCGTCAAGAACTCAGCGAAAAGAGGCACATTCATATGCGCGGACAGTCGTTGCACATTCCCCGAAAAAAAAAGATTAGCCCTCCCTGTATCTCCATTGAGCCCCCATTTGAAACGGAGGCCCCTGTCTCGCTTGCATCCATGAAAAAGCTGTCAGAGAGCATGTTACTGCAGAGGAGGACACCATCCTATGACCTGGCCCTGCAGCGGGACTCACTGGATTTGCCAGAGAACCAGCTGTCAACCCAGCCGCTCATCAAAGTAGAGCGGCACCCCTCTCACTGTGCCGAGTATCTGTCCCTGCCGCACCCTGCCCCAATGGGCAGTCTGGCAGGCATTCTGTGTGAAAGCACACAGCCACCCCCCTTTGATAGCAGATTTGAAGAATCTACAGACTTCAGCTCTGTAAACAGGACAGCTCAATAAGGGGCATCGGCTTTAGCCAAATTGTACAATTCGCACTTGAAGGGTGCAGCAACAAGTTGAATGGGGGATGTTGACCTCTTTCTGTAGCCAAAGTTTTCTTTTTCAAATGTAATATCGTCATGAAAGCCATCCAGGAATGGCAGCCGATCCTAGAGTGGGAACAACGTTTGATCTGACTGTAATCGGTGAAGGGTGTTGAACATGGGATATGCAATTTCAGGTTTCCAAATGGAACTCTGGTTCTTATTTTAGTCCCAGTGCTCAATCACATTGATTTGAGTCCAGGATGTGTAGTGTTCTGTATCATTTGTATCATATTTGTCAGTCTTTCCTCTCTTTGTCATGAGCATTGCTTATGTTTTCTGTCAAGACAAAGTATACAGATTAAAAGACTAATAAGAACTGTACAAGTTATGTACTTTATTGACTCAATGTGTAAATAGAGAACATATTGTATTAGTGGAGAAACAAGCTCTAATCATATGCACATATTTTTTATAGAGATCTATAGTGTTTTTGCACATATCAATTTGAATTGTCCTCTGTTGTCTTCGGAATGTACAAGTCTTTTTTTTCCCTTTTTTTATCGAATAGCTGTGGGATCAATTCTAGTCTGTTTAGGCCTACTGATATTGAGATGATTTTTATTTTTCTATTGAGGGGTGTGTCGTGTTACATAGATCCAATGAGAACCAAACTACAAATGAACTGTAGCCTGAGTGCAATACACTATACATGTTTCTGTAACTTTACCCAGTTAGGTTACTCACCTTTTACACAAACATAGCCAGTAACGTGCATCTCACATATATAACCCTTTACCATACTCAGGTTCATCTCTAAATGTATATTACGATTTCTGCTACACTCTACATTATAACCTAATTTAACCACAACATCCTATTTTAACATGTTGCCCTTGGCTGTGGCACAAGTTGCATGTGAAGGACAGAGTAATTCAAATGTAAATGTAAGTTTGTTTTGTTTCTCCTGATGTTGAAACTTTATAACTATCAAAGCAGAAGACTAACAGAGTGTATATCAGTAGACGGCTGATCTATTTTTTGATCGGTTCTGCTTTGAAATGAGTTTGTGCCCTTGTGCAACGATGAGACAAATGTTTCATAAAAGGAACACAAAGTTATGTATTGATTTTTTAGAAGGGGTTAATGTGATTTTTGTATAGTTAAACTAAGCCATGATGTTTTTTGGAAATCACAGGTAAATAATCCTGCTCTTTAAATTGATATAACTCACATGTCCAGTGTCATCAATGTATCACCTGAGATTTAAAGTAGTTTATGCAGCTTTTGTGCTGTGCTAATTTACTGTTTTCCTTCACTTCTGAATTTCCTCAAAAGATGAAGAAGGAAAATCAGTTGCATGTTACGGAGAGGTGTAGAAATATTCACATCTGGGTGTTTTTTGAAGTTTTTGATATTTCGATTTTCAGATATTGTCCATTTGTAGACTTATCTAATTGCACTGAGATGTAATTACAAGGTATTCCTCTTTGTATAACTGAGTAAACCCACTTGTTGTCTAATGCAATATTTTATGATGGTCTATGTTTGAGCTGGGTGCAAGAGGTTTAGTTGTAAGCAAAAATCATTGATAATTACAATTGATAAACATATGTACTCTGTCAACATAATCTGACATCAGTTTAATATTGGGCTTTGAGACTAATTTGTGCAGTGTTTCTTGTATCTTACGGTACTAGATCCACTTTTTTTGCAAGAGGATTGTTGAGAGTTTTTATTGAATAAATGATAGATCTGTATGGACGGAGTAGTAGGCCTATATAATTGCTTAAAGTGTTTTAATCACTTTGGGCATGTGGACATTATTAGCTGTTTTTTTTTTTGTTTGTTTGTTTTTTAACTTGAGCTTTTGCCATCAAGCAGCCAAATGTCCTTAACCCTTCAATAAATAATCAAAGCATTTTCCTCAAGCTTTCATGATGACAGTAATTTCTGTTTTTTCTCTTCTGTTATTACAACTGGGACTTGTTTATTTACTTAAACTTTCTGCAATAAGTTTGATTTTCTTTTCTTTTTTTGGATTTGATAGGGCTTGGTTGATAAAGCAGAGGAAGTGTTTCAAAGAGTGTTTGAAAAGCTATAGAATTGTATTTCTACATTGTATTACCTTGTATTGTGTAATGACCACAACTAATCTGAGGGATATTCCCTGTAATCTACACATAAATATTTTATAGCAAAAGGAAAATGTGTAATTTGTTTTTTAAATGTATATAGACAGTTCTATATTAATTAATAATTATAATTTTAATATATTAAAGCATACACCAAAAACATTGTTTTCAAACAAATGCACAAATGGACAGTGAGAAGGGTGGGGGGTAGGACAACATTATACAAGCTTGCGGGTTAGGGATGGGAACGCTTACTATATAATGCAGTGCTGAGAGATGTGCATATGCTGGTTAGGTATATGTTTTGAAGCATGGCGGCTGGTTTGAGCTGGTTTAAGCCGGTCAAGTGCTGGTCCTAAGAAACTACCTTAAACCAGTTCATGGCCAACTAAAGACCAGCATAAACCAGTTCAAACCAGCTGCCATGCTTCACAACATATACCTAACCAGCATATGCTGTTTTTTTTTCAACAGTGCAGCGTCTTTTCACCATTAACTAAACACCAAATGTGGATTACATTTCGCCAGTCTGTCTCACTTTCCCCTACATGTTGGGCAACGGCACCGATTGTTTTGTGTCTTGACGACGCCTTTTCAATAAAAAAGAGAAAGCTCATGCTTGTGGTATAAACTGCCCCGGCTGGCAGTGAGCTGTCATATCATGTTGTGCTGAGACATCTCTCGTCTACGTAGAGACATGAAGAGTGCTATTTTCTGGTTCCCAAGAAAGACAATGGGGTCCGCCCTATTCTGGACGTGCGACAGCTTGAACATGCCCTTATGAAACATTAATGATTACAGTGAAGCAGATTCTCTTACTCGTTTGACTGGAGGACTGGTTCGTATCAGTGGATCTAAAGGATGCATGTTTTCACATCCAGATAGCCTCTCGACACAGTTGCTTTCTGAGATTCGTGTTCGAAGGGATTGCATATTTTTTCTCATTCTGTCTCTCATAGTTGAAGTGTACATATGATGGACATTACAGGCCTCTTGCATCTTTTTTAACTGGGAGAACTTGCACAATTGGTGGATGACTAAATACTTTTTAGCCCCACTGTATGTCTGTCATGTTCAGAGATCCCCTCATCACAGGCATTTTCTGATGGGTTTCGAAGGGTTTAATCTGGCATCCCAATCCAAAATTGTAGGAAACCACACATCTGGCCGCACAGCAGAGCCTGTCAGCGTTAGTTACACTGCCTTAGCGCGTGCGGAATACCATTAGTGAACTGAGGGCCCCTTCTGCAAGGTGCTTTTATGCTCATAAATGGAGAGTTTTTGAGAACTTGTGCAGCTCAAGGCAGGAGGGCCCAGTGAATTGCTTAATAACAGTTATCCTGTCCTTCTTACAAGAGTGCCTATAGTTGACAGCACACCTTCTACCATCAAAGTGTATACTTCCACTGTGTCAGCATTTCAAAGTGACGTTAACGACCAGCCGGTTTGCATTAATGCCATGGCAGTCAAGTTTTTACAGGTGGATTTTGGCCCTGATGACTGTAGAGTTGTCCTCAGACCAAGATAAGGATATGTTCCTACGGTGGTGTCAACCCTGTTCAGAGCCCAAGTTATTGCTCTTTCAGCCTTTGCTCTGAGTGAACCTACTGTATAGGGATCACTTCTCCTTTGCAGTTGCTTTGCCCCATACGCTGCATGTTCATATTGAGAGCACTAGACAGTTTAGGCAAGCAGCTCTTTTATTTTGGAGGCTGCAGTTAAAGTCCCTGTAAGGTCAAAATTAAACATGTGTTCTGAGTTTCTCACACCACAGATAAATGTGTTATTAACCAACTAGCCAAATTTGAATCATAAAAATCTGCTAAGTACATAAAATATCTTTTCGAAATCTTGAAAAAGTAAGCAGCATTCTCTGCTCTCAAACACTGGGGCGTGTCCGTTGATCGGCGCCGAAACCAAGTACAGCTCACGAGTCACGACAGCACCAGATGTCGGCGGGATGGGAGGATGAAGGTCGGGCGGGAGATAGTCGGTTCGGCCCCATTCTGCAGAGGATTATCAGTGAATCCCAGTTGTTGCCGATGAAAGTTTGTAAAACTATCCAGTGTAAAGTCACTGCAGCGGCTGGTGTTGGTGGTGATCGTCAGCACTCCATCAAGGTAGCGGTTCACAAAATTAATCCACCTCTTCTTGAGATCGTCTTTTTGTTTTGTAGGCTGTTTTGTAAGTTGTAGGCTGTAGTAACTAACGGTACTGACAGTAACTCGCAATCTAGCGGGTGAACTGATGCGAAATTGCGAATGTATTCTATAGTTATGGGGAGGGGACACATGTCAAGCGGCTCCAGTCGTCACCGAGCCACCCGTTTAACCCGCCCAAAAATCCGGAACACAGCAATGGTGAGAAACTTCTTAACGGTCTAACTTCTGAATTCAGTACTACATAGTTCACAGTTTTTGTAATGTGTTTCAACAATACATTTCTAACATTTCTAATGTGTTTAGAAACAAATCTCAGAATTGCCTTTACAGGGACTTTAAGGTCTGCCAGTATCAAAACAGAGGTTATCACATTGGATGCAATAGCTCTGGCTTATAGTTCACAGAATGTGAAGTGGCCTATATGTGTTCCCTATAGGTGTGCCCTATGGCTTAATCGTGGCCATGGTATGTCCATTGAACACATAAATTTGCTCAGCAGCAGGATGGCTTCCTCAAGCTCTTTTACCAGGTTTTACAATCTGGATGTTTGTTTTTGTTAGTTGAGCCAAGCACCTCTTCTAAGTCTTGTATAGCTGACACTACAGTTGCTAGGTAAACGCAGCCCCAAGATTTTGAGGACATGTCACTCAGCACCACGTTATATATGGAGAGTTCCCGCCCCTAACTTGCGTGCTTGAATACCATTGGACATCGCAGTGCAATGTCGTAATTTCAACATAGACAGTAAAAGAAATGGACACAGCGACCCCATAGGCTTTGACGGGGGAAAGTGAAGTCAGTTAGAAGCACTCACTTCCTGATGGCTGAGCGTACTGCGCAGTCTCAGACTGAGCTTGGCGTAGATGTGACGTGAGCAACCTGTCTGACAGTTGTAAGTCCTCTAGTAGTTGTGCAAAGTGAAATCTGAATCACGTTGTTGAAATATTTTGTCGCGTTGCTTTTGGCTCTCTATGGGCTTCTCCCCATGCTTCTCCCTTGTGTTTATCGGACTTAATGATTCTACGTCCCCTGATTGCCTCATTGACAGTTAAAGATTGTCTGTGAGCGTCTCCTCCTGTCTATACGGTAATTTCTCTACTATGCGACAGAGAGTCGTGTGGTTATGATGCAATCATTAGCCTATTTTTACAAAAACGGCTTCTACATGGCGATAGTGTAAGATACAAGGTAATGGAGCCTTTTATACATTGCCGTGTTTCTTTAGATATAAACAATGGACAAATGGAGTCTTTACACACCTCAGATGTTAAGTTAATTGCTGTAAAAGTGACGCCAAAATGAACGGGAGTCAATGGAATGCTAACAGAAGGTGATGGCTTGGTTAGCAATGGCTGCCCCTATGGAAGGTACGCTTTCTGGGTGCTGGATTACCACCTTGAATTTCAATGAGGCTTTATTTCTTGGAGAAAGGTGTTTCCCCATAGATCATTTCAGGGGACCGAGGTTGATTTCATGATGTTTTACCTGTGCCTAGTTGAAACGAATATGCCCTGTCTGCTACCTTTAATAAAGAGCTTTCGACTTGAGTGCCTTTGAAAAAAAAAAAAAATGTGTCCGACTTGAGACGGCACCGACTCCATATCAATGTGATGTGTGCCATTAAAGTTCTGCAAGAGCAAATTGAGAGCAGCCATCTGGTTCAGTGCAGCTTCTTCAGACCAGTGCACGGGTCAGATGATGACAAAGCTTTTACAATTGGCTGTTCCATTTCTGTTCACAAGTTTTTGAAAATTCTCATTTGTTGAATCTTTTTATGTTCCTACAAATATTTACCAATGTTAAGAAATTTGTAAAAAAAAACAGTTTATTTTGCTGAGTAATTTAACCATGTTACCACAAATTTATTAGTAGGCTACACTGTGGCATTTTGGCGGCAGCTAATGTGATATTTTTTAATGGGTTGTTCAAGACTTACCTGCTGCTGGTTATTAAACAACTTCTCAGTAATAAAATACCTAATTTTATAATGATTCTGGTCAAAGATGATTCAGAAAGCTGTGTCGCTGTAATAAATCTAGCTTGTGGGTTTCTGACTAGTCAAATGCAGAAGCAGGAGCTATAGTGGAGCAGGGGTTTTCAAACTGGGGTCCTCCAGGAGGTTCTAACTAAGGGATCCCCAGGAAATTTCATAGAATAAAAAGACAAAGCAAAAATGGATAAAGTTTACCTGACATTCTAACTGTTTAATTTCTAAACGTTTCTCTCCTTTCTTGCCATATACAAACAATTACAGAATGGTATGTTTTCTTTGTATCTTTCTAGTGAGTTTTTCACTCTATATGTGTCACTATAAGCAGTGCGTAAGCATGTTTATTGTAATTAAAAGTTCAGGTTTAAACATCCAGCATTAAGTAGGCTATTGCCAATTTCAGGCTTATAATAATGTCACACAATTTATCTAACGTTTTTTTGATACATAAAAATATATAGATGGATTTATAAAAGATTCATAAAAGATTAATCATATTTAGTGGTCCTTGGCATCTTAAAGTTTGAAAAGCCTTGTAGTAGAGGGTTGGCTTATGTCGCCATCTGCTGGTCAGTGGCGTATTTACTTACACAGGTTGAAATAAACGGAACTACCAATCTGCAATTACAATGTTCCACACGGAATATAATGTGGCTACACTGATGGGCAGAACGTAAGACTCTGCTGTTGCTGCTGTTGTTTTAAATACAAAACATATAAAAGGACTAATGTAAAATCAGTACATTAAGAGGTAGGCTACGGGTGTCTGTAACATATCCTACTACTACTACTATTACAAATAAAGCCGGTATTGTTTACATTTTACATATCGTTATTTGGCAGAATAACATTTCTCGGTGATATATCAACCGCAGTTAGCACAAAAACTGTCTTCGGTAGCGGAAGACAGAAATGTGGGGAGAAATCGAGCCATGTATCAAACCCAAGGAGGGTGAAAACATGAAGAGCTGCGGGACAGACCAGAGATGGACAGCCTCTCCAGATCTGCAGGTGAGAGATGTCATCACATACATGTGCTCAGCTCATTGGCATCTGCACAAGGCGCTTTCTGTGAAAATAGTACATTTTGATTCTAAAGTACGTTTTTGTAAGGTTTGACATGCTATCATACAAATAATGTTTCACTGTTCATCCTCAAGTTAACTCTACATTCATCAATGGTTCTTGAGATAAGGGACAAAGGTTTCAAAAAGCAAAAAGTAAGAATGTCAACACACTAAAAATACATAAAAAGTTACAGCTAAGGGAAATGTGTATACTTAGGACATTTATTGATTATTCTATTTTTCTGGGATGCAAACACATGTATGGTCAAAAAAGAGAGAGGTAACCCCCATTTTGATTTTTAAATAATTTATTTAGTATTATTTTAAAAGCACACTCTATACTTGGAATAACATGTAAACTGCTAAACAAAGTGTTTAAAAATGCAACAAATTAAAAAATACGCAGTTACATTAAAAGGCAGAGATCTTTAAGATATCAAACAATACAAAAGTAAATATTGAATTGTATTTTCCTGTGTCCTCACTTTGTGTCAACTCCTTCAGGATTTTTTTATAATTCTGAATAAATCAGGCAGTGTCATGGGCAGCAGCATTAACTATTTCCTGCTCATTGTTGATCTCACAGTAGATTTTGTAATATTTTAAACAAACAATATTGAAGTCTCTGCGTCCACAGCCTTAACATGTCAACTCGATCATCGTAGTGTATTAGTTTCTGTAAATAGTTGTGGAATAAATCTAGCCATTTTTATATGTTTATTAAGGCAGCTACAACTGAGGGAAAAAATTAAATTGCTCCACTGTACAACACGTGATTAAGGTGGGAAAGAAATTCAATTTTTTCAACCCCGTCAGGTTTTATGATTGATAGTTGACAAATGCTCTCAAAAAGTATGTATAAATTGTGATTTAATAAGTTTTTTTGCAAATGGGGAATTCCTCTAAACCTGTTTCATGATTCTATTTACATATACGGTATATTTGGCTCCAGCTCAACCATGTATTTTACACCGTCAGGTGAAGGTTTTTGTTAATTTTGAAAGAAATGTCTTATTCTTTTTTCAAATTTTTTGTTTAAAAATGTTAAAACATCAATGGAATTACATGATGATGTGTCTTAATTACCTAAGAACTTTGGTGATATATGTTTAATATTAAAAGGAAGGAAGTAAAATTAAGGAATTTAGAAACTGGGTTGTTCACAATAGTGTGAAAACAAACAAAAAATAAACAAAGAATGTATTTTATGATTTAGATCCTTTACTGAATACCATATATTACATAACTTATATAACATTTATAACATAAATGTGAGATTGTTTTTGGATAGATTAAATTAAATGAGCGTGCTTTTAATGTATCTGACATGGTTCCCTTACATGGTTTATTATCTGAGATCTTTGTCTACAAAAATACCAATTTTTAATAATGTAGTGTTAATTTTTATTTTATTTTTACATCAAAAACATGTTTTGTCCCTTATATCAAGAATCAATATGTTTCACCATAGTTAATAAGAGTGCATATTTCAAGATAATACATTACTGACAAACAAAACATAAGATAGCATAGTAAAAGTAAAGACATTTGCTTGCACTTGAAGAATTCACTCCATTTTTGACAACATTTTAAAATAAAATAGTTCATTATTTAAAAATAAAGAGAATGTGATGGTTTTGGATAACAGTCTTGACACATACCGGTAACTTAGGAACACAACTAGACAATCATTTAAAGTCGCATGACAAGGAAATTCATCTTTCTAAATGCATATTTTTTAATCTTGTCATGAAGAATTTATCCGTGCATGTTTCTTTTTCTTTCTTTTTTTGGTTGACCTCGTAATGTTTAATCAAAATGTAATAATGACTTCTCCAATCATTTAGTCTGCTTAAACTCCTTTCTTACAGACAACTGTAAGTTCACATTCAGTTCTGCCTCCATCCAATCAACAAGTAATGGACAATACCGTGGCTGCATCCTAAATCACATACTTCCCAGTAGGCAAAAACAGTATGCGCCGACGAGTAGTATGTCTGAATTCACAGTACTCAATTAAGAGTAGGCAAAAAATACCTGGAGGACCAGCAAGATCCTGAAGTGTGCATATGACTGACACTTTACTATCCCATCAGGCCACAGGAGAAAATTTGTGAATGGCAGTGAAGCGTTGCAACTGACACTGATAGGTCATGATAATAACAACATGGCGAATGTAGTACGTCCAGATTACATTTATAATATACACACTCATACTATATAGTATATTTTAGCGGTCGCAAAGTAAATACTTTAAATAAGTACCTTCTGAAGAGAGTATGCGATTTCCGAAGTCCCCATCCTTCATTTTTTTATCCTTTTTTGGATAATCCATTTCATATGGAAGAGAAAATCAGTTGCTACTTCTGTAGTTCCGTTACATCCCGATTTTAAAAGTAAAATGACAAGCAAGAAAAATTCACATTTTGACTTAATTCAATATTTTCATCAAGATGTGCTTATATGCTATTGTATAATATCTTGCCATATTGTAGAATGACCCAAAATGATTCTAACCTCTTGAATCTCTGTGGACACTTTTCTTTAAAGCAGAAGACAGCATTGTGGGGAGAAATTGAGCCATGTACTAAACCTTATACATCTGGCAAGTGCAATGAACCTGCTCCTCAAGAAAGATGTCCTGCTGAGACAGATGTTAAGGAGGCCCGAAACACTACAAGCTACTCTCCAAATCTACAGGTGACATGTCGCCTGGGTTCAGCACATGAACTATACAATAAAATTCTATTCATGATTCTAGACATGATGTGGCTCTTGCTTGCTTTATCTCAGGATGAGCCATCCAGCTGTCTCAGTGCAATGATCGAGACTATAGCTGCCAGTGGGAGTCCAGTGAAAAGCCAGCAGCTGGGGGAGCCAGACTTAACTCTGGAGGAGAAGAAGGGGGTTTTAATGGATCAGTACAGATCTAAGCCCTTAGTCTTTCTAGAGCGCTATCAGGCCCATCTGAAGCCAGAGCACATGGACGCTTTCTCACACCTGAGCAGTGACTGCAGGGCGCAGTATTACTACAAGGAGATTCAGAGGCGGGCATCTGGCACAGCAGACCGGACAAGGATCCGTAACCATAGATACGCAGCTCTTCGTGTTCTTCAGAAGGGTAAGTGCGTTCCTGAAGATGGTAGGGCTGGGACAATAAACTGATGCATCACAAATCGAGAAATGATTCTGGATTGATTCTGAAATGTTCGATTCTCTCTCGAATCGATTCTGAGCTTAGATTTTAGCAGCGGGACTTTTATTATGACTTTTACACAGTCGCCGGTGCCATTTCTGTTTTTCTGGCGACGAGTATGAGGTACTGCAGCTCTGTTTATTATATTAGATACATTTGAGTGTGTTGAAAATGATGTTATGACATTACTCAGTGGCTGCTTTGACACTTGTTGCACACTCCAGTAAGAGTAAAGAGTTTCTGCCAAATCAAACCTTAAACCGAGTGTAACGCAGATATGACTCAATCAACAGGCGACTCCTTCACACCCGTCCCGGTTCTTTGGTTAAAATAGCAATTCTCTCACGATTTACAAATAGTTGGAAACATTTGGGATATTGTAAGTACTCAACTGAACAAAATATATAACACTGGCCTAGTGGTTTTTGGATATTTTACTGCAAAAATCCTACATAGTGTACCTTTAATATCGCGTCATAAAAGCAATCTGAGGCAAGTAAATTCTCAGACTCAGCTGTGAGCATTTGAGCGTGCCTAGAGCGCTATGTGCTGTTAAAAACTAAGCTCCAAATTGATTCGAGAGAGAATCGCGATGCATTCGGAAGACCTCAGAAACGACCCATGAATCGCAATGCATCGATTTGGACCAGCTGGAGTTTATTTATTAAGTGAGCAGGGCAACCACCCAGTAGTGCTTTACAATAATCTAGCCTTGAGGGCATGATTAACCGCTCTGCATTTTGCATTTTTGGATTCAGGATTGTTTAAGGGGTACAAATTTCAAAACAACAGCATTTATTTGAAATCATAATCTTTCATAGCATAAATGTCTTGGTCAATTGATCAATTTAATGCATAATTTCTAAATGAAAGTAGCAACACCTTTTCAATTTAAAACAGCAAGACAAATCTTTAAAATAAGCATTTTTTACAGCAAGTTCACAAAGTGCTATGACAAGAATTAGCATGTTTTGTTAAAAACGTTGTCTCGGCAGAGGGCCAGTACTTCAGCGAGGAGCAGATGCGCGTGCGAGATCCACTTCTGTACGAGCAGTACATTGGACAGTATCTCAATGAAGAGGAGATCCTGCAGCGTTCAGAGGAGGCCATGAAAAATGGCCCAGGGGGACTCGCTGACCTGCTTATCAACTCCTACCAGGAGAAACTCATCCAGAACCGCCTGGAGGAGGAGCATGAGAGAGAGCAGTGTGCAGTGGAGGAGTCTGATGAGGAAGGTATGAGATCTCATACCAGTCATAACTCTGATTCTGTGTAATCGCTTTGATGGATGAATGCGCGTGTGTGTGTTAGAATGTGAGGAACCCAGACAGGCTGAGTGGGAGCCGACTGCAGAAGAGAAATCCATGCTGAGGGAGGAGTTCCTGAGTCAAATGCATCAGCGTTTCTTGGATGGCAAAGATGACTTCAACTACAGGTTAAATCCATTAGTCAGTTAGGTCTAATTTAATATTAAACTCCGAGTCTCTTTTTCTTCTAAATGAGTTGTTAATAAATGCCATTTAATTGCTCATATTTTAGCTATTATATAATCATATCTTAAATAACATTGATTTTCCATTGCAGTGAAGTGGATGAGAATCCAGATTATGATAACCTGGATATCATAAACCATGATGCAGAGGAGCGCTACTTTGATGATGACGATGATGATGATGAGGAAGAAGAGGAGGAGGATATGATGCAGTAGCCCTCCATGTTCAGAATTTCTCTTGTTTGATATTTTTGTTTGTTGGTTAAATGTGATAAGCACTTACTTGTCTTTAATAAAAGAGTACTATTTTTCAAAGTTTTGTTGGGGTCACGTTTGAAGAATCTTTGTTCTTCTCTTTGCTACATAAAACAAAAAGTCCTCAAAGGCTGTAAATACATCTTCTCATGGCAGGACCCAGGCCCGGCCTGTGGCATAGGCGGAATAGGCAAATGCTAGGGGCGCCAAAATTAGTGATTTTTCACGTTTTATTACTGGTACTATTTTATTAATATTAATTTGAAAAAAAAAAAACACTTAAGTCCCCCGCCGCGTCAAACTCCTACCGCCCAGCGAGTGCTTGAAGTGCGTCAGAAATAGAACGCGTGATCAGTTTAACGTTGGGAATTTGTCGCGTCACGTCTCGCTGCATCTAATGTAGACAGGATTGCTTTCGTATTTTGGCCGCTCGTTCCAGATACAGTGAAAGCTGCCTGATTATTTATGATGGACGCACAAATTCAGTGTCAAAAAGACCGAAGCCCTCTGATGCAGGGAAGATAAGGGATAAAGACAGTGTTAAAGTGATATAATGAATGAACAGTTTATTCAATTGCATAGTAGTAAAATACTAATGTTCGCTAATTAATTCCAGTTATTTTTACTAAACTTTATGCAAGCAGCTGTTCTGGGTACTCATGTGTTTATAAAAACTATGGCTATAGTAATTATATTTATATAGGCCTACAGGTTTATTTAAAATAGCAAAAACAATTCACAATAAATATCTAAATTTCTCAGTTTAATTCATAGTGGAAACATGCTGGAAAACGAACACTTTTGCTATTTCTCAATGAACAACTTTGTGCATTAATGTTAGATGCAATTACTCTTATGTTTAGGCTGTAATGTGACGTAGGTGCTATTTTTGTATAGATTAACTTTCATCAGCCTTTAAAAAATATATACCATGAACACAATGACGGGGTAGAATGGACTGGATTCAGGGTACAATTTTTAAAACATGACCAACATATTAAACAATAAAAATAAAAAAACATCAATGCATTACAAAAATAAAGCAGTTTCCACAACTTAAGACTGATAACATGTAACGTTAGTGCTAAACCTTGATACAAGGGGCACCAAGTAAAATCTTGCCTAGGACAGCAAATTGGTCAGGGCCGCCCCCTGCCAGGACCCCCTCTTCTATGATATTTGGTTTTTATTGCTAACTTGAGTACAAACCACACCAACAATGCAATGAAATATGGAGTAAATACTTTATTAACATTCAAGATTTCATTAGCATTGCAATATCTCAAATTAAAATTCTACACAAGAAAAATAAAAATTAAATACATGTTCACAGGATAGGGTGCTGGATGGAAAGTAACGCAAGATTATGCAAGGCAAAAATATACAAACAAAAATTAAACGACTACAATTAGTGAGGGCCCTTGGACATGTAACGAACAAAACAAAAACCTGGGAATATGCATGGAGAAATGTGACGATGCGTCAATACCAAGCAAATTGTTTATGTGCAGTTTTACAAATGTAACTAGAGCCTTTCAATTAAAAGTCATACTTCTAAAAGTGCACTGACTAACATCTGCATTATCTGGTTGGAGCATCCAAATGTGTCTGTGCAACACATTGATTCTCTCTCTCGATTAGCTACACTAACACCTATAGTAGTAATTTCTACTACACAGCTGTCTATAAATGCCCCACAAAATGCAGTGTTAGAAATGCCTAGTTACCTAAATGCATAGTTACCTAAATGCCAGTGAAATATCTATAAAATACAAAATACCAACCCTTATAAGCCATATAAAATCATTCTAAATACTGTGTAAATAGAAAAAGTCATTAGCTCCTTCATATTGTGTTAATACTGATGCAAAAAACAAACTAGTTAGAATTACTGAGGAGAATACTGAAAGGTTACATACACACCATGTTCCTTCAAATTACACACTTCACAGTTAACTGCCTGAATTACTTACAATGGCAAGTGGTTTAGGGACATTATTTAAAACAAAATAAAAAATAAAGACGACTGAGTGAAATGACATATCTCTATCAAACCCACAGGGTCCATAACTTGAACTTTTCAATAGATTTGTGGTCACAAACCATCACAGTATCATAGATATAGTTAAAAAGGCTGTCAGGAGGAAAAGAAAAAAAGTAAACACTTCATACCTTTCTCCTTTGTAAATGAGCAGGGCACTTAAAAGGTTTCAGCTTCTAAATGGGTTTTGCCTTAGTAATGCTTTAATGCTTATTTTATGTTGTGCCATGATAAACATATATCCTACCTGGAGCAGTTGTTTGCCCTAAAATACTGTTAATATTTGTGAAATTTACTGTAGCAGCCATGAATTCTAGGCAAAATATAAACTATTTCGATTTATTTAGCATAGGCTAACTAATGGCACACCGTGAGAAGAGAGGTGACGTGACAAAAGAGGAATGTTGAAAGACAAACGAAGAAGAAAAACTAATGGGGGTTAGTGCAAGCAGCCCCCCTACCGGCATACAGACATTGTGCAATACATCTTGGCTGTTTTATTGCCTGATCCCTTTAAAAGTCACCTCTCAAATGTACCATGGTTGTGGGGGGGGAAGGAAAACTGGAGGAAAGGTGAAGGAGAAGAAGATAATAGAATGAATCGTTCAGTCTTTTGGCACAGGGGGAAAAAAAGTGCAACATTCCCATTGTAAAAACTTGATGAACAATGTTTGACGCAACTTCTGGAGTCACAAACCGCTCTGTCAAGATCCAATTAGAAGTAAGAGGAGTTTTCACCCAAAACTGCTCCTGAAAAAGAACATCTTCATTAAGGCTTAAATATGGATGCAATTATATATAGTCACAGGCACTCATCCAAACACACCGATTGATCTTATGATCACTCAAACCATTCTACACTACCAAACATGTCCACAAGGAGGCAAAGAGCTACAATAAACAAACGTAAAATGGCTAGGGCTAGGAAAACGTAGTCTGTTCTTAATTTTCTGTACATTACAAATTCAGATAATGCATTAGGTTAACTAAGGGGGATGAGAGAAGCAGATGCCCTACTGAGTGCCAGCTTGCAGGATATGTGCAAAAGTGCATTTAGCGAAGCTCTGCATACAAATGTACTTACTAAACAAGGAGGGATTAAAAGGATAATAAATCATCATAGAATGATTTCTGAAGGATCATATGCTACTGAAGACTGGAGTAATGATGCTTAAAATTCAGCTTTGACACCACAGACATAAATTATAAAATTAATATATATGAAAAAAAGTACAATGTTGCACAGGAACTGAATGAATCGGTTAAAACAATTTACGGATTAATTGGAGCGATTTAAAATAAATCTGAGCCCACTGATTTTTTTTCCCTAACTGATTTATATCAGACTTCATACAAGACAGAAAAAATGGTTGCCTCTTAGCAAAAGAAAAAAAAAGATGGCACATTTTATGCTACTAAAACCCCTAATATTTCTTAAATATTATGAGGAATGTTTAGAGCAGATACATAAGAAAAGCACCCATTTACTGGGATTTGTGTCTGCATGTTTTTGTATGAATACATATTTGTGCTGTGTTTTGTCTTGAGACAAATGTCTGCCACAGATCTGCAGATTTTAAAAAAACTGCTAGGCTCAGTTGGGCTCATGTCCTCAGTCAGACACACCTCCCTTCTGCATCCAATAACAAATCTCCTGTCTACTCTTCACAGACCACAGCGTGCCGAGCGCAGACGCGCCACAGGCCTGCTGAAGCTGTAAATGTTCCTCACCTCCAGCTGTCGGTCAGCTCGTCTCAGTTGATGAGAATTCCAGGAGGCCTCCCATCCTCTTCTGTGATGTTCCTGAAGTTATTCTCAGCTTCATCCACAGTCCTAAAGAAGCAAAACATTAAGGGGAACCCAAAATGCACTCAACTCTAATATACCAGAACAGACAAGCAAAGGGCGCTCACATTAAAAAGTCTTTGACGTCCTCAACGGTGAGATCGCCAGTGGTGTCCAGAGTGATGTCAGCACTGCTGTTGGGAGAATCCAGGACGGACGAGGACAAAGCGCTCCTCATTTCCTCCAAAAGACCTGAGAGAAAGGTCACATATTATCTGATTTTATGCTTTTTCAGCCTAAGCAATGAAATAATTTTATTACATGAAATACAACATGTTCTTGACAGCGTGATTTGTATCGTGACAAAGGGAGTGAGATCATAGTTTGAGAAAAATTAACTGCTGTACGAGACATTCAACATCAAGTACATAAATTAGACCTCAGTCATAAAAATTCTAATTCCCAGTAAAACAAAACCACACAACTGCTGGTAATTTCAGCTAGTTGGGTGAAGAATGACATATATTTTCCATCTGTCAAGACTTGAGTGCAGAATCGCTACCTTCACTTTCAACAGACTTGTTCTCTTGTGTCTTGTGTGTTCCATTAGCCTGTGGTGGGAGCGTTGTGCTGGAACTGCTAAAAAAGAAGAAGATTGAAATGTGCTGAAAATGCAGAAGTATTCTCTGAATGTCAGGGACATGATTGATTTCTTCAGCATGACCATCAACCAAAAATTACTCATCTCTGTAACTCTACTGTTCAAAGGTTTGGGGTTAGTAAGAGTTTAACGCTTTTAAAAGTCTTTTATGCTTACCAAAAATACAGTAAATCTATACAATTTAAAATAATTTGAATCTATCATGAATTGTAAATTGATCCTGTGAGGTCAAAGCTAAATTTTCAGCATTACTCCAGTCTTCAGTCTCACATGATCCTTCAGAAATCCTTTTATTAAAAACAACTGTAATACATTTTACTCACAGGATGATTTGTGAAAATATCACTGATCCAAAATAACAATTGCATCTTGAACAAGTATCTTCTGATTGTGATGTCCATAAGTTTAGTATTCAGAGTTTACATGGCACCTGGTTGGGTCACTATTAAACTGTCATTAGAGAAATGTTACTCACCTGTGTGCAGAGAGATCATGAGGTCGCTCCACATCCACTCGGCACAGCGGCTCTGTGATCACACGAGCTGACAGCGAGAAGCGCTCGTACTCCGAGGGCGAAATCAGGTAGAATCCTGATAACATTGAAGGCAATTTAATTGAACCTCATTTCAAGTGGAAAGGCTCAGAGCTAGAAATGATTTACAGGCTGTTTGAGAATGCACGGCTAACCTTGTCCAGTCTTTGTGAACACGCAGGAAGCAATGCCACTGATGTCTTCTTTGCGGATGCAGTCGTAGCGCACTTGCGGTCTCAGCGCTGGCACACTGAACACGTGCATGTCACCCAGATTGGTAAGGCAAACTAGAGCGTTCTCAGCGTACTCTTCAGAGCTCACGCTGGTGAAGTTCGACAGCGCCACCTTCCGTACTCGACAGCCCTCATGGGCGGTCAACTTGAACTTGGTCTTTGCGCTTACTTTCGGCAGTGTGAAAACCTACACAAAGCAGAAGATATATTGTGCATTCACAATTCACTTCTCTTTTTACAATCCAATGGTAGATTTAGTTATAAATATCCCAACCTTAAACTGCTCTTCAGAAGCAATGAGAACCGAGTGGCTGCCCTGCATGTCTGGAGCTTTAGCCAGATCTCTGGAGACTTCATACGGCTCTGGCAGAGGGGTCCCTCTGCCATCTAGCACAGCAATGGACACCACTGGAGCTCTGTGCATGAGCTGGATCTCCTTCCCTAGCAGGGCCTCCACACTCTGCTCAGAGAACTTCTCCTGCGAGGGTACGTCCAGAGCGTATGCGTACACGGAGCCAGAGTTTGTGCCGGCCCACATTGTAGGACCATGGTGTGTTCCTGAGAAATTGAGAAAAAAATAATGCCGTCAACCTGGTGGCATGACAAAATGAACAGATTCTTTTCCATATCAATAATTTGTTATAGTTTGTCTTGCTTGCATTTTGTAAATGAGACTCCAGGCTCTCATGATGTGATGCCTAATTCCTAGATTTGATCATGTGCACAAATGCTGCCTTTCAAGGTATTGCCTTATATGTATATATCTTATTGAATGAGATGTCGACCCAGGACGAGGTATAGGATTGTGAAGCTTTGTTTATGGACTCGATCTACTACATCTGTATTTTGATCATTGTTCTAAATCCAATCTGGATGTAATCTTTGACAAACACGTGATTTTCAACTTTTCCCCCCTCAAAAACATTAAAAATGAAAAAAGAATGCACGAAGCTAGAAAAAAAAAACAGGGTTTTTGTGTAAAGTCTGTTCTTTCAATTGATCTATTGCATGATAAGATATTCATCCAACAAAATATTCCGGGGGCCATGAGATTTGTGAAAATGATCAAAAAAGCTGGCAGGGAACAGCCAACTTTATAGAAAACATTATTTATTTTTTTATCTGCTAGGGAAAGAGTTAAACAACTATGTAGGAAGACACATCATGGCCATATTCCAGGGTGACAATGTCAAGATTCATCAGGCTCAAACTGTGAAAGAATGGTTGGGAGGGAGCATGAAGGGTCGTTTTCGCACATTAATTGGCATCTCTCCAGTCCAGACCATAAATTCATAGAAAGTGCTCGACTCTTACATTTGCATGGTCAATACAAGAGCTTGACCAAAGATGCATGCACATCTTGGTGGGCGTAACATCCAAGAGTCAAACACTCAGTAAAGTCTACTCCAGCACATTTCTTGAGCAGCAAATCATCATATTAGAATTATATTTGAAGGATCATGTGACACTGAACACTGGCGCAATGATGCTGAAAACTCAGCTTCACCATCGCAGGAATAAGTTTTGGGTATCTGTTATAACACATCTGATTGCACTTATTAGTAGCATTCTCCATGACCAGATTTGGTGGCCTAAAGCAGCATTGCTCAATTCTATGCTTTTTGTGTGAACAAATTTTTTAGTTTTCCCTAGTCAGCCAGCACAGCTGTTTCAGACAATAGTAACCTGACTTGACCTATTATAATGTTCCAACAACAAACCACTCACACCCGTAACTATACAGTACAAACACAAAGTTACTCCCTCCAGTATTGTAAAACGTTTTAATATATTGCACTAATAAACAATAATACTTTATTCAGAACTCCCTCATGGAAAATTTAGCTCTCCCAAAACATGATCTGATCCCTATTGTGCAAGAGACTGTTTTTAGTTAAGAGGTCATATTTTGTAGACGAGAAATGAGGCTGCCTCGTGCTTGTGACCCAGACTTCAAAATATGGAGTGAAAGCATAAATTACTTGTGTGCCACTGTGTAACAGCCTTGATCAGGTTAGACAATAATAAACACATCAGCCTGAGTATTTCACAGGACAGACAAAATAATAAATCTGATATTTTGGCTTAAATTGGTAAAATAACAGATGTATAAACCAGGCATGTACAACTGATCAAGTTCAAAGGGCTGTGATTAGATTTAATTCAATAAGAATAAATCAAATAATCTCAATCTTAATATGTTCAACAGTATGTTTTGCAATATTTTTGCATCCCTGGATCTGATATACACTTTTTGCCAAAAGTTGTGACGTCTGCCTTTTAATGGAAATTGACTTTATATTAAACCCTACTGATTAAGAATGGTATGTCATTGGAGTTGGCCCATCCTTTGCAGCTATACCAACCCCTGAAAAACAACCCCACACCATAATCCCCCCTCCACCAAACTTTACACTTGGCTCAATGCAGTCAGACAAGTACTGTTCTCCTGTCAACTGCCAAACCCAGACTCATCCATCGGCTTGCCAGACAGAGAAGCGTGATTCGTCACTCCAGAGAACATGACTCCACTGCTCTAGAGTCCTGTGGCGGCCGACACTTTGCATTGCACTTGGCAATGTAAGGCTTGAATGCTCTCTACACACTGTTCTTGAGCTCATCTGAAGGCCACACAAAGTTTGGAGGTCTGTAGCTATTGAATCTGCAGAAAGTTGGCGACTTCTGTGCACTTCGTGGCTGAGTTGCTGTTGTTCTCAATTGCTTCCACTTTGGAATAATACCAATAACCATTTGTCCGTGGAATATTTAAGTGAGGAAATGTCATGAATGGACTTATTGCACAGGTGGCAACCTATCACGGTACCACGCTTGAATTCACTGAACTCCTGAGAGCAACCCATTCTTTCACAAATGTTTTTAGAAGCGTCTGCATGCCTAGGTGCTTGATTTTATACACCTGTGGCCATGGAAGGGATTGGAACACCTGAATTCAGTGATCAGGAGGGGTGTCAATACTTTTGACAATATAGTGTAGTATGGAATCTACACTAATATTAGTCTTAGTTGATAATAGTGATACTAATAGTGACACTAATAGTGTGTGTAACTGAATCCAAATTCGGTTACACACACAAAAAAGGTCATACTTTACATTAGGTGCCATAACTACATGTGAAAACTTCATACATTTACTGCTAATGAGTTTGAGGTATGGTTAGGGATGGGGTTACGATTATAGGAGTATTAGTATAGTGGAACTACAAATGTTGATTAAATGAAAGTACTTTAAATGTAATTACAAAGCATCAGCATGTACATACATAAGTAAATTGCATCAAATGGTTAAGTACAGTAGTAGTTAAGGCCACTTTTTTCCCCTCCTCACAATTCTCACCATCTCTAAGGAATGTGTCAGCGAAGCAGAGGCAGCGCACCACTCCAGACAGCGAGTCGTCAGCAGAACGGGGCTCAATCCGTCTTTGCACCGGCGTCACCTCAGCATCATGCTCTGCCATTTGGGCATTAGCCTCCTGCACCTGACGAAAACAAGAAGAGCATCTTAAAGAAAACTAATAAATCAACAGGTCAGCAGACTCAAACAATGGCCTCATTCCCTGCGTCACAAAAATCTGTGAGATGGTGATGCACGTATGGGTGATTTACAGACACTCACTTTACTGGTGGGACTATGAACTACAGCACGTTTCTTTCCTGAGACTCTGCTCTTCCGGATTCTTCTGAAGGACTGGCGCAGGGATTTCTTCAGAGACTTGACACGAGAAAGCGGGCCCTCCATAGCCAGAGAGTCATTGGGGTGTAGGGTGCACCTATGGAAAGAACCTTCCTTTGAAGCAAACTCCATTCATACAAAAGTCAGAACTTTAATATCCTACGAGGTTTTTCTGCAGTAACTGCTGAAGGAAATGCTTATTTAGATTTGGGTTTAATTGCATTTCCATGATGCAATGCATTCATTAGGTAATTCAATATATAATAAATTACTGTTACTAAAACAATAAGTTATAAAGTAAAAAAAAAGTTTTTTATTAGATAATACTGTTACTACCACATTCTTGTGATCGATGCTGAATATGCGAGAATATTTTTAAAATATATTTGTAAAAAAATTAATGTTCTGGAATATTTTTAGAATTTTTTTGGAAATGCAGTTTCTGATGACACATGCTCATCAAGATAATCATGTGTTTGTTAATTTTATGTAATTTCATGTCATCATTTTATGACCCTGCTTAATTTGAAGATGGGTTTGTACATGACAAATGTTACATATATTTCAAATATTCTTTTAAATGTTTCTACCTATAGGTTTCCACCATTAAGGTATTATTACCTTACGATACCAGGGCCAATATCCTACCAACACAAATTCTGCTATTGAGCCATCCCCAATTCATAAAACTTAAATATTTTCATAGCAAATGACATCAATCGCTTTCAGTTTGAAGCACTGATTATAAGTGCTCATGAACAAGCATTTGGCCAAGTAATACAGCAGTCTTGGATGGCCCCATGAGTTACCTCGCCAGCACTGGACTCCGCCGATGGTAGTCAAAGAGGCCAAAGCCATGACTGGTGCCAAAGGCAATGAGGTTCCACTCTGCGTGCAGGGTTACCGCAGTAACGGCTGCAGGAGGCATGCACTGCACCAGGACAACCGGCTGGAATCCAGGAGCAAACACTACTGAGCCGATCTTAGGAGGCAGCCGGTCATGACCCTTCCACGTAAAACCCTCACGGTCCTGGAGCAGGTCCATCGTGGCCACATCAAGCATGTGATCTGACTTCTCATCGCTAAGAACCATAACTATAACCTGTGAACAGAGCTTAGGTTATAGCATTCATTTATTTTTGCGCAGACCATAGCCATTTGAAAACCTAGCGAGCTTCCCATCTAGGCAATATTATTAAGGCCAGTTCAATGATAACTATAAAAGGTAACCATCATCTACTGCTTTAAATGCTTGAGCTCTTTAAACAAGGATGGATGCTGATTGGCTATCAATGTTTTTATCATTTATCATCTGGGAAAAATCTTTCTGAAAGTGATTCCAACAATAGTTTCTCTGTGCTGTTATCATTATAGTAGTGATGTAAACTCTGATATCCTTTTATATTTAGAATAGTTATCATCCTTGGTGTAAATGCGCCCTCAGGCCTTATTCAAATGGGACTGGCTTTCCCTAAAGAGGTGGGATGAATCAATGTTTCACAGACGGTATTTGACAGACAGAGTCAAAATGTTATGATGTTTCATTATGGGTAGAATGCTGCCTATATAGAGAGTAGGCAGTGAGGTTGCTTACTAGGCTTTGAAACAAAGCTACTGAACTAATATTTGCATTAAATCATTAAAAACTAGTGAACCTACTTGTCCAGCAGTTCCAGCCACCACTAGTTTTCCGCTGTATTTACAGACACTGATCTTCTGGATTCCTAGTCTTGGATCATCACTGTATGGGTCAAAACAGCCCACCTGGAAATAAATGAAAAGCAAACAAAGACTGTTATTCTTCTTCATTGGAGCCTAAAGCAGCACTAACAGTGCTTCAATATCCCATTTATGAGGAATGTATAATGTAAAAACACACTTGAGCCAATCAAGTCTATTGTAAAGCCCAAAGTAAACTTCGCTTTTAACACATACCCGAGGGTCTGCGTAAAGTGAGTGTGACACAAATTGGTGTGCTAGTTAAACATACACAAACATCATCACAAAGTCGCAAATATGAGTCGTAAGCTTGGGATTTTCTTTAAGCACCGTGGCATGTCGGAGATATGTGGTGAAATGTCACAATATTTAAAAGGTATTTATCAGGGACAGTCTCAGACTTTTTTCATATACAACCAAGCAAGCTAATTCCCTGCATAAAATATAATAGCAACGTAATATAATATGTAACGATAAGTTAAAAATGGCTTCATAAATTAATATATATATAAAAAATTAAAAAAAGCAATATACACACCTAATGCACATTCTTTGTTTTTAAAAGTTTAAAAAACTTGCTGTATTTTTGTGTTAATTAAGAGAAGGTACAGCTATCATGCTCCGACAAAAATGATTTGAACACACCTGGCATCGTAAACACAACTTCCCAAAAAAATACGAACTTCCCAGGAGCTCTTAAACGCACCATTTGTAGGTGCAAGTCGCACATGCACATTGAATTTGTTTTGCACTAATCAGTTGTTCCACAAGGTAGCGGTCAGGCCATTGTTTCACAGTAAAAAAAATGAAATTAAAGAGACAGAACCTGAGGCTGGCTCAGGTGTGTTTTTACACTATACATTCCTCATAAATGGGATATTGCGTAACACGGGCAAAGATTAAACTTTCTAGGGCAACATATTGACCGGCTAAGTTCACACATGCTTTCAAATGGAGTACACTTTGAAAGGCTATGCATTCGACTGTACAAAAAAATATACTTTAGCAAGTGTGAGATTTCTTGTTTGTCTTTGTGATAAGTTAAACCCCCCAAAAAATAAATAAATAATAATAATAATAATAATAATAATAATAATATACAGCCTTAAAGAAAAACCATCAGACATATAGGTTGACATACAACATCTTATGAAAAATACATAATGCAATCGGTAACAATATAAGACACATTGACCCTCAACCACGTCTGCTCCCGGCCAAACAGATGTCGACAAAGACAAGAACAAAGAAAAGAGGAATGTGCATGTTATGAGGAGGAAGAAAAAACCAATAAAACAAAAGCAATGCAGCAGTGCCATCCAGAGCAGCAATGTGCTTCATTTACAGCAGACGCTGGCAAAGCATTTTAATCGTCAGACAGACAGTCTGCTTTTAATTAAGGTGCAAGCGGAATCAACTCCAGTGTGAATCCCACATGCTAAAGTGGGCCACACGCCAGACTGCAGTCGGCATTTTATGGAGAAGCTGAAGAACAGGAAAAGGTGGATTAGGAAAACAAAATGAGAAGTGAGAGGTCAAGAAATCTGGGGAGCTAAAGCTACCCTTGTTGTGAAAGAAAACAGGGAGTAAAGTAAAATAAAATAAAATAAAATAGCATAACATAAATCCTAGAGTTCAGATGATGTGATAGCTGTGCTTTAAAATCATCAGAACTCCTGAATAATCCCTGACCTTTCTGAAAGGAGGCCATTCCTCCTCCCCGGCCTGCGTCAAACTGTCGTTGTGGTCGCAGTCTGTCTGAAAGATATTCGCTGTGCTCAGTTTGTACAGGGGTCTGAGCGACACTCCCGATGCATCCCAGAAGCGCACTGTACCATCCTCATGACTAAAAAAAACAAGACGACACACATCATACAGACAACTGATCCAAATAAACAGTAATGCGTTTCATTAAAAGGACGTGGGATGTTTTCTCAACAAAAAAAATATTTGAATTGAATAAATAAGCAGCTGTTAAAATAACTTTACTTTGATTTGTAATTAGTAATGGAAAAAGAGCATAAAACTAAAATAATAATAAATACATTTTTTTTTTTACTTACCCAGTTAACAGCAGTTCTTTCTGCTTTGGATCAGGTGCTAAGTTTTTCCCTCCACATATTGGCCAATTCTGTCAAAATACAGAGGGAAAAAACACGTAGGGTAGCTACTTCCAAAAAAAAAAAAAACATCTGGCAAACTTTAAATTCCGTAATGAAATAACATTAAATAAGACCTTTGATGCTGGATTTTATTTTACTGGAGGTTGTTAAATAAAATAAATTTCAGAAAGTCAAAATGACTTGCTCTAAGCAATAAAATCTAAAAATACAGTATGAGCGTGCTGTATTAAATTAATTCATTTATATAGCAGTAACAACGAAGGGAGGCGTTTGTTTTATGATGTTAACATTATACACATAACAGATGTTATATGACATGCAAATATTTAGTTTTCTGCTGAAGTGAAAAAAAACATAGGATGTGTGTAAATGGAGGAAAACCAACTATCTGTCAGTTATTCAAACGGCAACACATTATTTGCACCATTCTACACATTGTCCAGAATTTGCAAGTTGATTTGTTTTTGGCCTTTTCTCACAGTATTTTGAAATAATTTGAAACAAATGTTTAAAGTTATTTTATTTTTGAATAGAACTCAACAATAATAAAATCAGCCATCAACAGGAATAATCCCAGCTCCAACTTTTTTAAACCATTCCAACAAATTTCCTTTTAAACCAACACAGAACGTTAAAAAATGAGAAAAAAAAAAATCTGTTCTCCCACCTCATAGTTCTGCAGAGGACACTGCTGTTGGCCAGCACTGATCACTCTCTCCCACAACTTGGGAGGCACATTTGAGATGTGACATGAACAGGTGATGGCGGAGGAGTGCAGAGGAGCTAGATAGGGACCAGGGACAGTGGGCCAGCCAGCCATCTGAAGATCAATCACCACCAGCTCCTCTTCCAAAAGAACCACAAGCGCTGACGGGTCATCAAATTCTGTGAGGCATAAAAATAACTGAAGTCCATGCACGGGAAATAAAAAGCACATTTTAGCAGACACATGTATCAGTGATTTATAGGACACTTATTAAAGGAACGGGTTATTACTACCACCGAGGTCCAAGTGCCCTGATCAAGAGTGCAACGGTCACTAAGATTGCCCCATGCATGAGTTTGAACATAACTATGGCTGGGCAGTATAGATTCTGCTGTATTGTTTATGAGACAGCATGTATTTATGGTACAATTTTAGTACCAATGTACTAGGATGTACCAATGTATCAGCCAATTTGTATCGGCCGATAACTGCATTTGGTTTAAAAACAGCCGATGATCCGGGCCGATTATATCCTATCAAATGGGGGGTGAAAAACGTGTCATTGCTGTGTGGTACTACTTTGAAGTACTGAAAGTACTGAAATACTGTGTGTGAAGTTTAGGGCTGCTTAAATTAAAAGAGAACAATAACACATTAACAGTTAAAAAATAGTGACGTTAAAGCTTGCTCTACTCTACTAATCAAGTTACAGCACGAAAAAACATGCATGAACATCAACAGGTATTTTGAAAGATACAGTACAACTTACCAAAATGTATAACGTCTCATGTAATCACTTATTCAGTGTTTCAACTACGGAAAGACGTCAGTAAAACAGCTAGTAAACAGTGTCACTTAACGTTGTATTTACTACAGGAAAGTTATCTGATGTTCAGAGTTTGTTAGTGAACCATAAAAAATTCTAATAATTATAAACACTAGAGATGAGCTTATTTACTGTTAATTATATATGCATAGCAGTTGAATATAATAGTTTAGGCTCTGTTGTTAATTTTAACCTCTAATATTACAGTAATGTACCAAATGAGAGGGTTCCCTGTATAGTTTACAGCATTAGCTGGGAGATAATTTTTCCCAAACTTAACAAAATAAATCTAAATCAGTATCGGCAGATATAATTCTGAATAAATGGCTATCGGCAAAGAAATGTAGTATCAGTGCATCTCTAAATTTCACATAATCCGAAGGGTTTCTTTTTTATTGATGCGAGACTGAATAAAACTGTATTCTGGTTTGAATCCAACAAGTAAATAAGCTATTATTATTAATAAAAACAGCAGCAACAACATTAGCAAAAACAATACAATTATTATTACTGAATAATTATTATAATAATTATTGATTTACTATTATTATTATTATTATCTGTTGTTGAGATTGTTTGTGCAGCCTTAAGAATCAGAGCTGCAATATCACATTAAGGAATTTTTGTTTCTGGTTTGCATCTTTATAATTACATGTATTTATTATATAATTGTATTTCAAATGGTATAATTCAATAAGTAGATTATTATTATTATTATTTAGACAGGCACAGTGTGTGTATTATTGAACAACCCCCCAAATATTGAACAACTATGCCACACCACATGCCCTGCTCACCCTTATCTCTGTCAGTGCAGTGAATGGTGAAGAAGTCTATGACACGCGAGGTGAAGTCCAGGGTGACGTGGCTGCTGTCCTGCAGGACGGTTAAGCAGTGTCTGTCTCCATAGCTGGCTCTGGGCATGCCGCCACTGAACAACACTAGAGGAGCTCTAAAGAGACAACAGAGGACACCCTTCTGAGTCAAACAAGCAGAGCTGAAACATAAGATTATGGGATTTCATTTCTCACACATTACACCACAAACCCTGATTCTGTTGTCCTCCACAGGATCTTGTTCACGGCTTTGCAGGGAAAGGGGCCTGAGATGAATAACACACAAAAAGAGGAAAAAGAAAGAAACTGAGTTCGAGAGAAAACACCAAAAATACAGAAATCTTGGCAGAGATGTTAAAAATTGGAAAATATCCGTAAATCCCCAAGCGGTTTGTGTCAACAAACCATCAGCAAATAGTGAAGAGTGCATTTGAGGTTTACGATTCTTTTAATAAGTCTGGAAAAGGATTTTAATGGCCTATTACAAAATTGAACAGACTCTAAGCTTTTCTATAGAACAACATTTCCTGACATTGTGCAAGTTAAACAAACATTACATAATGAGCTAATGGCTACTGAAATTACTACAGTATATTGGCAACAACAAAAACGGCACAAAACATGATGTGCATTTATGCATGTTAGATATTTGATTCAATTTAGAATTAAATGTCATGTAAATGCTTTAGGACAGGCTGGGGTTATGAGTACCTGTACCCATGCTAGTATTTAAATGTTGATAGTATATTACACAAGCAAGAATGCAATATTTTCTGAATATACATATGATTGCTAATATTGCATTTTATACAACAGTTCAAAAAGCAAAAGGGTAATATTAAGTGATGTACATTTTAAACATTGTATTGTTTGCTCTATTGTGAAACAAAATAATAGTTTCAATGAAAGCCACAGAAGAACTGTTGTGCGTCTCCAAGCAACACACAGCGGTGTTTTGCTAGTGAGCGGCTCCACGGCTTTGAACGAATCGAGAGAGTCAATGATTCAATGACCCAATCATGGCTTCATTACTGAACGAATGAATGACCCGATGACTCACAGCCACCAACTGGCAGTTTTTGTTTTTAAAAGTAAAGAATTTTAACCATCATTTCATATTTTTCTGTTGAACTTGTTTATAAAAAATATCATAACATTATTTATGGCATTGTAATTGTATTCATGCCACCTCTGAGCAGCATTAAACTGTGTAAATATATCTATATGCAGCTTGTGCCACTACCAGTGCAAAGATGACTTCTGTTGATTTCATTTATTTGAAATGATTGGTTTACTGTAGTTTCATTTATTGCTTTATTAAATCTATTGCATGTTTTATCATTTTTTTAAATCATTAATCATTAATATAATAAATAGAGTTTGCCTTTATAAAAATAAAAATCACGTAAAAATCCATTAAGGGGGGAAATGTTGTCCCTCCACATAAAAGGTGCTACAGCGGTCTAAGTGGAAGAGAGGGGGCATGCAGATGTTAAATACATCAGAGGTGCGCCAATCTAAAAAGTATGGGAACCACTGCTCTAGCATGACTGAAATTGTACCAGACTTGTATCAAAACGAACGGAGCTTCAAAATGTATATGCATTGTACAACAACTGGCTTCAGTGATGTTGCCTCACGTACAGGACACTATATTTAAAGAATTAAATGCATTTCATCCTTCATTTTGCATCATACAGTACCATTTAAAAGTTTGGGTTCGGTATTTATGTTTTCGAAAGCAGCAGCCATTACTCCAGTCTTCAGTTTCTCATCACTTTTATATGCCGATTTGCTGGTAAATCATTTCTTATATAATTGTGCGACAAACTCACTGCTAACAAAATCTGAGTGTCTGAAACAAGGGGAAAAGGGAAAGGCTGTGTAATTGGCATGTGTTTCGGCTCACCATATGGTATGGTGGATGAGTTCGGGTCATGGGTGCAGGGATTGCTGCTGCTGACAGCCCACACCATGTATCCGCCATCACTATGGGAACTAACAAAGCTGCTCCCGGACCGTTCCCAGACCAAACTCTCCAGCTGCTGCAAGAGTGACAATCCCACACAATACACAGTGTCAAAAAAAGGACCAAAGACGATGAAAGGAAGTCAAAAGGTTTGAGCTAAACCATCTGGACGTCTTAACATCAAGCATGGATGATTTAATGACACAATTTAAGCTGTGTTATGAATCTTGGACAGATCTTTTGACCTGCCCCTTTTGAAAGTCAGGAGTGCAATTATTTGACATTTACAGACAAACTTTAAACACTGATGTCTCGGTCTCTATTGTAATTCAATGCGTTTCAAGCACATGACCGCAAAGAGTGTTGAAAGACATTTGAGAGACATCAAACAAACTTGCACACACACCCACCTGCTTTCCCAGGAAAAGGTTGTCTACATGGCGACTGTTGAGGTCCCAGAGTACAACCAGACCTCTGCTGTAACCAATGAGGATTTTATCAGAGTCTTTCGGATGTTCCTGCAGGGATTCCACAGGCCCTAATGATTTTCCACACTTGTACTCCTCTGGAACGCTGAAGAGGGGAGTAAGGAGACATGTGAATAAAGGTAAAAACAACAAGACACTTTTAGTACACTTTTATTCAGTGTACATCAAAAGGTTCACAAAAAAACCTACAGATAAAACTGACAAAACCAAGTGCTATGCTGCACCAGAGAACATTTCGAAGATTTATTCTCTTTGTAGTGCCGCTCAACTGCACTTCTATTTGGTGAAAAACCCAAATCTGAGTACACACTACTTAACTCCCCAAACACAGAGCGCTACTGAAGTACACATCAGAGGTTACAGCAAAACTTCACTCAGCACTTTTATTCTCAGCAGATTGAAATGCAGGCTTCAGATTGAAAAGCATTTCACTAGCATTTGCAGGTCTTAGGGTTCAGTGAGCGAAGAATAAACCAAGCTGCAAGCTTTGAGAACAATGTATTGAACATTTGGTAACAATTACTCTTGATTCATGTTTGCAAAGTCTAACGTGGGGAATGGAAAGAAAATAAAGTTCAATAAACAACTCAACAAAAAAATATCAGTGGTTCAAACACAAAAAGTAACATGGCAGAAGTTGACACAACATTATCAGACGCTGACATGCTTAAATTCAGTTTGAAAGCCAGACAAATGATGACCAATCAAAAGCCACAGTTTGGGATTCCTCTGTGGCTGTGGCACGGATTCAAGAGCTGGAATGTGCATGGTACACCCACAGAGTCGGGATGAGATGTAGCCATGAAGGGGGAGAGGAAAAGTGGAAAGCGCATGGAAAAGAAGGACTGGAGTCATCATTTGATGGCATGGCTTGGGATGAAAACAGCCACAAGAAACAAAATTCACACAAACAACTGAAGGCTTTTACAACAAAAAAAAAGAATAAAGAAATAAACAGAAAAACTGATTTGCACTTCTTGAAAGACATACCACTGGTTTATAGTCACTTGTATGGCAACATTGAAATTATATTATTGCTCCCAGATATACATTATTAATATGTCAAAGCAATTTTACACAAATATAATTTAAGTGTTAGTTCATCATTTATTAACCCTCATGTCATTCCAAACCCAGAAGACTTACGTGATGATATTTTAATGAATCCTGAGTGATTTCAGTCCCTCCATTGACCAATCGAAGCTCTAACACTAAAAGCCTAAATTCAATGTGTTCATCATATAAAGTGATTGTGTCTCATCAGACAATTTTGACTAAACCACTATTCATATGGATTAGTTTGTATAAACTCTTTATGAACTTTTTGAAGCATCAAAGTGGTAGTTGCATAGACTATCAATGGAGGTACAGAAACCGTTCCGATTTCATTAAAATACCTTAATTTTAATGAAGGATAAACTAAAGTCTATCGGGTTTGGAACAACATGAAGGTGAGTAACTGATGACAATTTTATCAATTTTAAACTATCCCTTTAACAAAGGTTCCCACACCTTTTGACCAATAAATCTATGATCTATTACAAGATCTTTCCAATTATTCACAAGTAATCATGAATTAAATAAGTATTCTGAGGAAATTAAAACTCATATACACATGTCAATCTAGATGTGTCAACATGTCTTAAAGAAAAAACAAAATCACCACAAAACAATGTTTTTCAAACGAGCCACAAAGTATACTCTGGCATTCTGGATCCTGCTGATTCTCAAAGATGAGTGTGCAAAGCTCATATCCTCTGTTTTAAATGCCTCCTCGGCTGCGGCCCAAAAGATTTGGCACTTGGTACAAAAGCATTTTGTTCAGTAGTTTCCTGGCTGACACATACTTATTACCAGTGGCTCAGATAGGATGCCCATTACCCCGAGTTAATGAGCAGTTCACGGTCTCTCAGAGGCAGATGAGGTCCACATTTAGCCACCCAGACTATATCTGCAACAGGGCACACTGGGAAAGCTGTAATTTATCTCAGAGTTAAACAACGTCTTTAAAGAGCAAGATGAATAGCTAGTGCGTTTTCCTGCCTTGTAACAGACATAATTATAGCCATTAGGAAAAACAGGTTTCTTCTTAAATACTGATGTATTAAATATTTATAAATTCTTACAATGACAACTGAATAGCAGAGGATTAAATATCTCATCAGATCACAGGGATCAATGCCCTTCTGAACTCCAAACATCTAACTGTGGCAGTGTGAAGTCAGTGCCTTGGCAGTGGGACAGGAAAGCTCAAGCTGCATATAACCTATTGACAGAGTAACAGACAACCACAGCTGGGGGCATAAAGGTCAAAAAGCCTTGGGTGAATCAGGAAGTTTGACCTGTTCAAAGTGTATGAGAGAAGTCAGACAAAGGCTGCTTGGATAGGGGCTAAAGGAGGGAAAGAAAATAAACAAATGGTCTTGCTGCAGCTTCATTAACCCCATGCACAGCCCTTTCAGATGGGGGGAAATCCCCAAATGCTTACTTTATGAGGTAAGTGGTGTGGACTCGGTCTGCACTGCCATCTTTATTAGAGTCCAGTGTAGACATCCTAAGTCACAGAGACTTAAAAATACTCATGACATTAAATACTAAAGTGCCCCAATTATTCTATTTTAAAGGATCCTAATTTTGTTTTGGAGGTCTCCTACAACAGGTTTACATGCATCCAAGGTCAAAATCACTTTAAAAACTCTCATATAATATACATTGTGCATCACCTAATTTCTCGAATGGTCTGAAAACGGTTTGTTTCGAAAAATCAGTCTTTCTAAAGCCCACATTTGCGAGAGCCTGCTCTGATTGGTCAGATGGCCCAGTCTGTTGTAATTTACAGCACATGTCAGAAACAAAATGCCTCTTATCATATCTGAATTTCAGCTTCAGAGGCTTCCTCAGCAGTTCCAGTGAGAGTTCAAAGTGGATTTGCAGTGCTGAAAAAACAAACCTCTTCCAGGCCGCATCTACAACTAGTGTTTGAGCTCGGGTCAAAGTGGACGTTGCTTGCAGGCAGCTAATGAAGACCACAGTTGGACATGTAATGCTAATACAGTGTCCTTGTTACATGTTACATGTAGTTACTATATTAATAATAGCCTATAACACTCTCATAGGATATGACGTTATAGCCAGATATGACAGCACTACTGCAGCACGATAGCCACAGACGAGTATTTTTTCATTAAGCCAACGCACAAACTACCGCAAATTAAACCGAAAGTAAAGTCGCAGAGGCTCAACATTCATTTTCTTTACTTTTAATGAAGACGATTGTATGATCTGACCAGTGCTGTGGCCACGCTTGCTCATATTGGCCTTTGATCAGTACATTATAATCGGTTATGGCCTATTACTGAACCGATACCGAATCGTCCTCATCGCAATGCATCGAAGAAAAGATTAATTTCGACACCCCTATTCAATTATGCCTCCTGACTTTTTTTCCCCTCAATTCAGTATTTTAGGTTAAAATAGAGTCTAGGCCTTTAATATCAATTTTTTTAAGGCAGATAACTATCTGTTGAGAGTATAGAAAGAAAACATGTAATGTTGTATAGCTCTCTACAGAGCAGCTTGTGAATTGCCTATTTGTTTTTAGACACAATAATTACATAATTTATGTTTACTAGATGGACTACTTTGTCAAGTTTTAGATTTTTTTTGTTAAAAAGTGATTTGAAGTGTTAGGTTATGTATTATGATTACAGTCAAACCTGAAAATCGTGTTCGAAAGAGAACGCAAGGAAGCATTTGTTATAAATTTTTTTTATTCAGAATTAAAAATCTTTTTTAAAAATCATAAAATTCCCTGAATTGGCACCAATTCTAAATTAAAAGTAAAAAAATGCAAGGCCACACTATCATTCATTCACGGCCGCACAGTGCACCTGCACTATAATGTGACGGCGAGGGAAAATGTCCTCCCTGTCACAACCCTAACGATAAAAAGGCTAATACATTTTGATTATATTATTCTATTTTCCACAATGTCAAACAAACACAGCTTAACCCAAAATGCAATCTCAGGCATGCGCTTCTTCCCTATAAGCTCATGCAGTTGTGAGCTCTAGACAGAGAGTACTCAGTTGCACCCTTGCAGGAAACACTTTGGCTAAGGAGCAGCAAATATATTTATTAAAAAGGTCCTGTTCTTCGTGATCCCATTTTTCAAACTTTAGTTAGTGTGTAATGTTGCTGTTAGAGCATAAATAATACCTGTAAAATTATAAAGCTCAAAGTTCAATGCCAAGCGAGATATTTTATTTAACAGAAGTTCCCTTTCAAAGCCTACAGCGAACGGCCTATTTGTACTACATCCCTGTACTTCCTGCTTTAATGACGTCAGTAAAACAGTTTGTTGACTAACCTCCACCCACAAGAACACACAAAAAAGGGGCCGTGGTCTTGTTGCTCTCCCACGTGGAGAAGAGGAAGTGTTGCGTGTGTAGAGTGTGTTTGTCGCCATGTCTACAATAACATTGAGCGCATGCATCTCCCCGTTATGGTAAGAGGCGTGACCTTTCCGGGCAACGTGCGCTAAGCTGCTGACCTGATGATGTGTCAATATGGACAGTGGAAGGGCAGCTCTCACCTCTGCATGATCTCGTCCTGGAACAGCGACTTGTTCAGCAACATGAGGGTGGGAAGTTCCAGAAAGTGTACCCCGCCACCTTCAGTGCCCAGAGCAAGAAGACCACAGCCCAACGTCAACAGCATGACGGTCACACGTGTCGCACTACAGAGAAAAAGGAAGCAACATCAAGGTCATAGTTTGGACAAGATAAGTGCATTTCTAAACAAATTTAGGAAGAGAGACCTTACCTGGTGCTCTCAATGCCTGGCCTGCCAGGCAGATTGAAGCTGTGAACCTCTATCAAATACAAGCGGTTTTCTCTCTGCACAATCTCCCATAGGTGAATGGTGTTATCATCCAACAGAGAAAGTATCCTTCCCTTTAAAAAGAAAGAGGAAGAGAACCCATCCCATACTGATTATTAACTGTTCAAATGGCAATAAAAAAAGGAAGACCAACAACTTCAATAAAACACACCCGAGCACGAAGCTACAATGACTGATTTAAACATGTGCAGCTTATGAGAACAGGATTAAAACATGATCTTACCTGTCCATAGATGAAGTGTATCTGAGTGACAGCAGCAGTGTCTTTATGAAGTCCAGTCATCTCCACCCCAGGAGTCCCATATCTTAACACGCAGTCAAGGAATATTTCACAGTGGTGAACTCCAGTGTTCCCATCTGTTTTGGGAACATTTTACCTCAAGGGAAAATGTTTCAGACTAGGGTTTGAGAACTGATCAATGAGTTGATTATTTCTTTATTTTATCAAGTATTCAATCCTGCTTGCTTCTAACAATGCACAGTTAACCCAAATCTAAAAATCTAATTGAAAATCAACCCCAACTTAACACATTTCTTCGCCCCAAAATGCACAAACATGCAAGAGTGGATGTCTCTTTATTGCTGAAGCTGAAGGGAAATAATGTGTCGCAAAAAACAAGGAAAAACAAGGAAAAGGAAAAACAAAATTAAAAATTAACACAAGTACAAGTGTATATACACAAGCTAGAGTTGGTTGGTGTTAGTCACCAGCACTCCAACAATGACACTCAAAACTGTCCTGTTACTGTAAGCTAATTTTACAACAACAGCATATCTTGGTTGCATGAAACCACAAAACCAAATGTTACTCACGTAGTGGAATCAACCTCAGCATCCATTTTTCAGGTCTTCCCGATTAGACCTCTCCAGCACTGAAAAGCTTTTCTAATATTAACACGGGTCCTAAAGCTCTTGCCTGATCATAACCCTTTTTTCCAGTGATATTCCTCTGACCATGTCTTTTTCTATAGTCTTTCTTCAAATCTCCTCCTTGCTCACTCTCTCTCCTCCCCCATCATGAGTAGACACGCCCCCTACTGCTGATTGGCTACAAATGTGTTGTGCTGCTTGGTCTGATCCACTTTCAACAGCGTTTCTCAGAAATGGCTTACTGCAGCTTTTAAATCTTGATAAATGCTTGCTATTCACAGTTTACAAAAATTGTTTAACATGCATGTGTGCTCTTGCTCTATGAAGTATTTAAAAAAATAGATGGAGACAGATGTTAAATTACTTGATTTTTTTATGAAAAGGTTTTTGTAATGCTTGTGTATCTGAGAAATCAAAAATGGAATCATTTAATTTAATTTTTTTTGTGGTCGATTGCAGCACTACTCAAGACATTGTCATCTCAGCTCCAATTAATCACTTTCAATCTTGTTTTTTCAAAGGGAAATCAAGCCAATCAAACTGGAATTACTATGTGGTGAATGTAGCGAAAATGTATGGTCAAGAAACAACACTGTGTAAAGACTTGAACTCATGAAACGGAGGATTCTCTGAGAGAAGACATTACAGCCATAAAGTGCTAAATAAACAGTCCACTGATCAAAACACTAAGAAATAAGCCTAAATAAAAAAACTAAATAGCTCTGATCCTGAATGTTTACAGAATCAAGAGAAATCGCCTCAGAAAATCTCCATCAACAGCAGTTGACAAAGCTGATTGTGCTTTTCTTGAATAGACTGTTGCTTAAATGACTTCTGGATGGCTATTGTAGTGCTTTTGATTACAAAACTACACAGCCTTCCACTCTCATAACAAAAGAGTGGGTATCTAGGTCAAATCTGATTCATGTAAAAACTATCCAAACTCTGCAAGGAGGAGGAGACATCCGCAGCAAAAAAACTTAATTTCAGCAAGCCTAGTGAAAGAGAGCAGCTCTTTAGAAGTAAAATCTTGATTTTTAAACAGAGCATGAATGTGTTTGGAATGGCGCACCTTTGAAGCAGTGTGTATACTGTGCAAAGCTGTTCAATTTTCTGTACACATGGAACACCCAGATGACTAAAACATGGGACAAAATGTGCAGCATACAACCCAACAACACTGCGTCAAACTCTGTATCCCACAATGCAATGCTGGACTTTCCATGGCCAGCTTGATGAATAAGCTGAAAGAGAGCCATTAAATAATAAAAAAGCCAAAATAAAGACATTTGCACACAATTGATTTTATTGTGAAATACGTTTTTTGTCACGGCACGTAGTTTGTAAAGTAAAAAAAAATAATTTTAATTTGGAGACCTGGGTTCAGACTTCAATCAAACTAATTTCTTATAAATATTTCTAATTTATAATCAATATCTTATTTTAATATTTAACAAATCAATATTTTAATCCATTAATTTTCATTATATAGACGCATGCGTCACTGGTTTTTTTTATTCACTTTCAATGGGTTGGAATGGACATGAATGATTCTGAGCACAGTCCATTTCTCTTAGCAAACTTGCTTGTGAGGCAGGGTAGGACACATCTGATTCAGACTAATGAGAAGAAATGCATTCATGGTGCAAAGGGAGCACAGGACACACCGTCAGCTCGACAGAGCCCAGAACAAAAGCTCAGGCTGTGTGGCACTGCCGCACGTCACCCTGCCACCTCACACACAGCACTCTGAGAGCCTCTTCAGCTGCTGCCTAATCAAGCCCATAATGTCTTACACAACCAGGCTCTTGAAACGGCACCCCAGACGAACTGCTCCATTCTGAAGTCCCCTTGGTTGCCATAGCAGCATCTCTATTATGTCACACGGGAACAGGCATACTGTTATTTGCAGAAGAGGCTCATAAGGCCAAAAATGCTAGACAATGAAAAGGTTCAAAAGCTGAGAAACATGTGACAAGGAGAGCGTTTACAAGCACAATTACACTTAACCAGATATGGTGAAAATGCTTGCAATTGTGTGGCTTATCATAAAAAAAGTAGATTTTTGTTTACATGAAAGTCCTTTACCAGAATGTATGTATTTATGTGTTTGTGTATATAATATAATTAATATTTTTTTTTTATTATTTTTCTTTTTTTGTACATTGTAAGCATACTCATTGTATAAAGCTTGCTTGTATTATAAAGTGGTTGACTGCAGCACTACTTAAGACAGTCGCATCTCAGCTCCAATGAAACCCTTTTAATCTTGTTTTTTCAAAGAGAAATCAATAATTCAGCTGTTCCAATCACTTCCATTGCCACAGGTGTATAAAATCAAGTACCTAGGCATGCAGACGTTTCTACAAACATTTTGTACCTCTCAGGAGCTCAGTGAATTCAAGCCTGGTACACTTATAGGTTCTTACCTGTGCAATAAGTCCATTCTACGGTCAACTGTTAGTGGTATTATAACAAAGTGGAAGCAATTGGGAAAAACAGCAACTCAGCTGCAAAGTGGTAAGCCACACAGAATCACAGAGCTGTGTCAGCGCATGCTGAGGCACACAGAAGTCACCAACTTTCTGCAGAATCAATAGCTTCAGACCTCCAAATTTCATGTGGCCTTCAGATGAGCTCAAGAACAGTGCGTAGAGAGCTTCATGGAATGGGTTTCCATGGCCGAGCAGCTGCATCCAAGCCTAATCACCAAGTGCAATGCAAAGCGATGGATGCAGTGGTGTAAAGCACGCCGTCACTGGACTCTAGAGCAGTGGAGACGTGTTCTCTGGAGTGACGGCAATCAGATGGATGAGTCTGAGCTCCATTCCACTTTTAAACATAACGTCATGCACCTACACAATAGCCATAGGAAAAGGAAAGACTGAGAAAGAGAGATGATTAAAAGGGATATCTACAATAAGTGAGGGAAAATAAAGAATAGTACAGGACCAAAGGAGGTTCCAAACGCAGAGCACAGAAAGGTGTGTGAAGCATGCTGGGAGTGCAGGGCCCCAGTGTTAAGTGTGTGAATTAAACAGAGGAGCGAGGAACAGAAACATCTGTAAAATTCTCTCACACTCAACCCTGATTACTCAACAGATCATTAACATGAACAGAGAGGCCCTGTCATTTTTTCCCCTCAACAACTCCTCCTACAGTCAATTTCAGCCTTTCTGAGCCAATCCATCCACCTCAGTGCATTGCTAATGGTGCATGAGATGGCTGCACTCGGAGCAGGGCACAGCATGGTTTTGGTTTGTTGACATGGAGAAAGAAAGGGATTTCCTTTTTGTGGTGAACCATATTCTTTTTTTTTAAATCATGAGCCATTTGACATCTTTGACACTGGAATTTCTGTTTTCATACTCTCAGGCTACTAGTAGTTAGTCTCTTTTTTGAAAGACCTCCACATGTTGACTCATAAGATCTTTCAGAAACGCTCTGAATTCAGAATTAATTTTCCTCAGCAACATGTCTCACATGAATACTAAAGTTTCTATTGAAGTTACAAGCAGACACTCAAAACAGAACCTGATATTCCCAAGACACAAAGAACATGAATTTTAAACAAGTGAAGGCATCCAAATCAGTTAAAATGTATCCCCTTCATGAAATCCATGAAAGTATTGCCAGTATTAGATGCAAATTATTTTGACCAAGATGATCAATATTAAAGCCAAATACATTGTTTTTAACAACGCAAATAGAACCCAAACTCCTGCGAGCAGAAACCTGAAAATTATACTAAATTGCTAATCTGGAAATCCAATATACCCAAGCATTGGTTTGGTTAAGAGACATGAGACATACTTTTATTGTAAAGAAAAAGAGAAGTATAAACTCAGGGTTTCCAACTCTCAAGCTTTTGGCATGAGACACATTCTTTCAGGCTCTCTCACACACTCTCACTCTTCCCAAAGTAAATCTCATGCCAAATTGCCAAAACTGCTTTTGATATGAAACAAAGTCTAAGCATTTACATTTTTTTAGTGTTTTAATACGAAATTCAAACATTAACGCTTTGGCGCACTTCATGTGGCATAACAGCGAAAAACAGAGTTGCGACATGCGTTCATTTCCCGGCGGCGTGCAAAGTCAGGAGCTCTCAATAGCTCTAACAAACCAGCACTGCCAATACATTTCAATAAACAAAAGCCTCACTATACAGGTATTTGAATAGAGTGCATTGATTATTACGTCAACCACATTTACAGTATCATCATTTTATCATGGAGAGGGATGGAGATGTAACATTGTTAACATTAATGTTATGTTTTTCTTGTATTTAGCCCTCAGGTATTCCTTACTAATTGGTCACACTCATACTTATTAGTGGTCAAATGTGACCATACACCTTAACTATTTTTCAATTAAATAAATGTTTTATATTTTAGTTCCAAAATATTTTTTGAATATTTTGAGATCTTTTGGTACTAAATACTATTTGTGCAATAATTATGGTCCATTAATGACCACTTAAAATATTTTTCCTCTAATATTTTTATTATTTTATATTACAATTAGCGTAGTAATTAAGGTTAAAATTGATATGCCTCTGCATTTGAATTATCATATTTGAGTCATTTTGTGGCTGGAATAATAATTTTAATTTGTAATGCCATCACCCGCAGGTGCCTGTATGGCTCTTCAATAAATATACATGTATCTAGTTGGTCAAAAAAGTATTGCAGATCATAACTGCTTACTTATTTTTAGATTTTGCATTTGAATCAATATTTAGACATGATCAAACACTAGATTTCTTTAAATGTGACATTTTTAAACGTAAATAACTTAACATCCTAATATTTTGAATGATACTTATATAAGCACACATTAATGAATGCAAGCAAATATAATTTAACCCAAGAAAATTTTAAAATAGAGCTTAAAAAGAAAAACTTGTTTGTCCTTATACAGTATATACATATGGATATATACACATATGAACTGATACTGAATCAAGATCGAAATCAATATTTAATTATCAATAACAATTCTCACTCCAACATGAACTTGAATGTTGGCAATACTGATAAAACGTGGCCTACAACAAAAGTCATGGTTTAGAAAAACCAATAAGTACATGTATACTATATAACATTACAATAACTTTATACCTATATAAAAGTATAAAGTGAGAACTGAATGTAATGTCACAATTAATTGCAATTTAATTAAATGTATTAGTTTAAATTTAAATGAAGTGCGATTAGCTGAACTTTAGAGTGATTTTTTGACCCTCAAGTAGGATGCAAGTACATATTTATGTAATTTCATTTATCTGTTGTCTTGAAAATGGTTAAAGTGTACTTTTAATTAGACCTATGTAATATCTATTGAAGCTCGTATGGCATTGTTTTTAAAAAAATTAGCTTAAACATTAACTTTAAGGCATGGTTTTACAGACACTGCTTAGATTAAGTCAGGATTATGCCTCAGTTAAGTTAGCTTTTATAAATGTTCCTTAGAAAAAAAAAATACACTACTGATGTGCATCTTGAGACAAAACAATGGCACTGGCATATTTTAGGATTTATCAGAGTATGTTGCTTTTGTTAAATCAGCTCAAACATGCATTTTAGTCTGGGACTATCTTAAACCTTAATGTAATATCGTTTGCATGTTACATTTGTTTATAATTTTAACTGTATTACATTATCTTAAGTATGTTAGTTAACGTCAGAATAAATGTCCATTAAGCATAAGATTAAAACAATTACTTTGTAATGTACTTTTAAGTAAAACTTTTAATATGACTAAGTGCACCTTTTAAAAGCATCAAGAAACAGTCAAAAGTGTACCAAGTTAAGCCTTATTTCATTAATATGATCAGAAAATAAAGTTTTTTTTTATATATATATTATGATTTCACACACAGATATACTGAAGATTTGAAGTAACGGGCACATTCAACAATTAAGTGTACTGCTTTAAAATAACTGCCTTAAGCATGAATTCATCAAGCTAAAATAGTATAAATATTTAACCACACTATAGATGTTCTCCACCCTCTCCATTACCACAAAAAGAGTTTTAACATGTCAAAGTCATGTAACAATCAGAACTCCCTTTCCTGGGCCCCAGACTGCTCTCACAACATAAGCCAAACACTCTCTCTGAGGGCCTACGCCGGCCATCTCCTCTCCACATACTCCCAACAATGCTCCAGAATTACTCACTCAAGCGCTAACAACAAGTTAGCAAAGGATAATGCAATTTCACGGTCTGAATAATGACAAACAGCAGACATTGTGTCCGAAGTCTAATGTAGTAAACATACGTTGTCCTATATTGAAAAGACAAACCCCAAGTAATTATGGGGATTTTCTCTTAAATAAAAAAAAAATATTTACAAGTGAGTACTGTTGAAGAGTCACTGAATGATGGATTAGACCCAGTCCGTTTATGCTAAAACGCAAAAGTATGCACCATTTTTTTAGATTGAAAACATAAAATGTTCCAAAGACACTTAGTACCCTCATAGTAGATAACTTAAAAATATAATCTGATTTGAGATGCATATAAATGCAATTTGAGATTCCGTCCTGTAAACCATCTACAAAAAAATAAGAACAGACAAAACTTTTGAAATGCAGCAGCTCCAGCTGAACTTTGGCTTTGTAAGCATTTCTAGAAACTGCCGTTTCGGTAACCAAGAATGAACCGTGAACTTTGTTTTACCCTTAGTGCATGGTCATTTTCAGTTCATGTCACCACTGATTACACAAACTGGAAGGAGATTCCTGCGTCTGTTCTGCTTATTTCCAAACCAGACTAAGGTCATTATAAAGAAGCCACAAGCAAACCCTTTCCTATCCAGTAACTTGCCGCAATTTGTAATTAAACTGTGGCCCTTTAAGTGCAGGGGTTGGCAGCAATGAACATAGAACAGATTTCAATGAGTCTTCTTCACTATTCGTAGTTTCTAAAAGGTCTATAGATTGCTTACGGGCCACAGAAGTGCACTACAGGGGGGAAGGGGACTGATTTTGTGCTCCCTGTGTGTCTCTATGAGGTTCACAACAGAATACTAATGGCTTTAGGCTGAGACACATGAGAAAAGATATGCAAAGAGACATTTAAATTTCCTTCAGCAGCATCATCGGAAACCATCAGGAAGAAACAGCTCAAACAAAACAGAAAAGTTATGAATGAACCAATGAAGAGGCGTTCGAGTGTTTCCTCAGCTGTGTTCAATAAGAAGAGAGGACATCCCTGTGGGAATGTGAAATGTGAGAGTATCAGTCGTTCATGAGGCAATCTGCCAAACTAAAAGTTGTGATAAGTCTATGCCTCCAGACCAGACAAATGTTTGAGTGTTTGCAGTGGCATAGATGCAAGCTTCCTGGCTTAGATCAGAGAGCTGCACCAATGCCGCTGGGAGAAAGATAGCTAGCACACTAGGATAAGACTATGCATACAGATCTATTCATGCAAAGCTGTGCCTGATTGAAGTGACAAAAAAAGATGACTGACATTTTCAAGATTTAGCAAGAGATATATCATGGAAGTGCTGCGCGTGGTGTGCCAAGCATTATATGTGTGAATGGTGAATGGTTCATACTCTAATTCTTAAATAACGGAGAATAACTGCACTGCATAAAACAGAAGTCTTGATAGTCTTCGTGATCCTTGTGTACTGTACAACTTTTTTTGGGCCAGCTCCCACCAACCCATTAACTAGGACCCTTACCGCCCCACATCAAATAAACAATATAAATAATATTTATTTATAACAATATCAATTGTTAAAATTGAAAATCAGTTTCGCAATGAGCAAAAAAAGCATGTGAATAGAAATTATGAGTGTCAACTTAGAAATTTGGCATTGAAACTTTTATATAGATTATCACAAACTGCAGCCAATCAGCAAACAAGAACCATTTATATACATTTTTCCAACCATAAAACAAGAACAAATAAACAGAATATTGTGTTATATTGTGTCTGAATGCTAGACGCTCCAAGTCTTCACTAAAAGTTCGGAAGCTGCGCTACAAGAAGCTGACAGAAACTTAAATGAAGAGTCAATGTTATGGTAATGATGCACCGTCAACTCTTTCTAGTCACTTTTATGTAAATTGGAAGGTTACACTCATCTGTCTGCAAACGGTGTGACACGTAGTGACAAAAGTACATACAGCAGAACATAACCAGTGATACGGGCTACACTGGCCATGTCTGACGCACTCGAATCACATGCTGCGATACTGACAAAGCATTTGTTCAAAGACGCACCGGTGTAGACACCATGTTAGAATGTTGCAGACCATTTTCAGAAGTATAATTAAGTTTAAAACAGCCCCCTTTTAAATATATTGCTTCCGAATGCCCCCATTGAGTAATGCTATGATATAAATGCTACCTATTCAAATAGGTTAATGAGCTCTAACGTGTGTCCAGTAAACAAGGTGATGATGCTATGGTAATAATGACAAAATTCATTTTGGGAACAGCACCTAATTTTTGCAGTCATAATCAACAATTGAAGCAGACTTTCTGACTGTTACATAGCTCAGCCTGCTAGACACTGTCAATCATGGAAGCTGTCGCTACAAAAATCTGAAGCACATCCTGATTACCAGCCTGTTCCAGTGGTGGCCCGGGAAACCATTTCAAAAGATGTCTTTAGGAAAAGGACTAGCAACAATAGTGCAGAGGAATGTCCTCTTACAGCAGAGGGTGAACTTAGGGCACAGCCACATGCATTCTTTAGGAGTGAATCCGGCACTTCCAACAGCTCCTCTGTCCCAGCAGTACCATTACTTTCCACTCTTACCCCTCGTCTGTCCTCCCCTTTAGCTTTAAAATATAGTCCAAACCCTTGCACCTCAATTTGTGGTTGTAGCAGAGACACATTTATGATCAGACAAGCTCAAATTACATTGAATGCTCACTAAACTGAGGCCAAGAAACAAAAGGCAACTGTACACCCAATTTAAACAAGCTTTCAGAGGATTAAGATTATTATCCTATAAAAAAAATTCTGTACCAGTAATGGCGTAAAAATATATAATATTTAGTAATTTCCCAACGGTTTTCCCATCTACCCAGTCTTCCATTGTTTGGGTAAACAGTAAGCCATTCGTAGGTTTTGGGACAGGAATTCCTAATATCTGTCTGGATGAAGTGTAGCAACGATGACACATTTTGTAGACCAACCCGGAAGTTTCCTTGACAAAATCTGAATAGCATTTTTCCATTGGCTTTTGGATTATTGCACAAAATAAGCTCTGTGACTAACAAAAGATTGATTCTTACATGTTTTATTCATCATGATAATCTTCGAAAAATGATTTAACACTCCACCACAGTTGCATGACTTCAACGTCACAACTCTGCTAACACAACGATGCTGTGAAAATGGACTGGTGAGTAGGCAAAGTTTAATGTCTCGGACAACCTCTGTCCCATTTAGTCACTTGTTAGCAACTGCCTTTTTCAAATCAATTAAATGCCTAATAAAATCACAAGTGGGGTATTATTTATGTTGTAGAGTTAAATATGAAAATATCTTGATTTAATAACTTAGTCTGAGCATTTATCCATAAACTCATTAACACATTTTTTTTTATTAAACATTGACTTCAGGTAGATGGAACCAGAAGTACTAAAATGCTAATTCCTTTTTGGGTTTTGGCCAAAAATACATCATCCCTGCAGCAGTCTATTAAACTGCAATAGGAGGAAGAATTTCATCAGAGACAGCGAGAGAGAGAGCAACTAATTTCAGCTTTGAGAACTTTAAACTATCTTTTTTCACTGGTATGGTTAATGGCTTTGTCACATAATAAATGAGTATATCAAAGCTTCTGTTAACAGCTTTGCACAGGATGGAGTGGACAAACTCTGATGACAGCACCCTTGATCAGACACGCTTCAGACTGGCCCGTTCTGGCGTCTGACATCAGGTTGACCGGGGCTGCAGAGCTATGCACATCACAGCAATCTAGCCTTTGATGTGCAAACCACACATCTGGAACTGGAACCAATCCAGATAAAATGGAGCTTATCAAACCACAGCAGCGTTCCAGTTTTTTCCTAACTAATGAAGAAAGCACTGACAGCTTAATCAAATAACTCACCAGGAACTGATAAAATTCTGGGCTGGATTGTATTCTGTATTCACTAAATAAATTGTTCATAAAGACCTTGCTAGTTTTCTCATCCAACAGATTATTGCTATTGATTCATCCCATAGGATGGGAGTTTATAAACTAAAATTTGGGAATTTGAGAAAAATATTTTATCACACCAGAATCAAGAGGTTGCCATATTAAGCAAGAGACTGTTAATTTTACAGATTTATATAAGTTCTCTCATATAATTCATTTTCAAAATTTATTTCTAATTTAGTAAAATGTTAAGTACATGCAAATAATATAATTATGCAATGGAATTGATAAATAGGTCTACCACCTCATAAAACAACAGGGGGGAAAGTTAACTATAAGAAGAAATGCATTTTTCCACTAGAAACCATTTAGGGGTCTTGAGATTGATCATGCTCTCTAGCCGGATCCTATATGATAAAAATAATACATATTTATATGTTAACATATGTTTATTACATATTTTGGCTTATATGGTTATACTATAGCATCCAATCCGCAAAATTCAGCACAAAACGAAAGTGACACCAAGTCATTTGGTTTTCCTTGTTAAAAAAACCCCATCTGAACAGAACTTAAGTCTCTCAAAAAGCTCTTAATGCCAAAAAAAAGCAGCAAAAAAAAGAGAGAAACTCACTAAGCTAATGCTATATTGCCAAATGTTATTCAAAGACATTCAGTTTTAATAAGGATGGATTCAGAATGGGTAAACCAAACTTTGATCTCTCGTCATCACACCCCTTTCAACAGCCAATCAAATGCCTTCAAAGCCAAATCTCTCATTACTCAACCCTTTATTTACACCCAACCAGTCTCTGTCTTCTCTCCATCTTGAGTCTTGTTTGATGGATGAGGCATTAGCTTCTAAGTGCTGACAGATATGCGCTCAGATCTGGTGAGTGGCAGGTTGTCAGATCAGACCGTCCTCAGCTACCACCCTCCCCACTGAGTGAGTCAAGGCTGCAGACTGGGTGTCTCTCAGCTGGGCTGTGCCTGACACTACCAGCCTCCAAAAGCTCAAAGACCTGCACTGTACCATCACAATCACCATAATATCACTGATCCTGCCCGTATCTCAGCTTCCATCTCAGGAGAAAAAGCAAGCAATACTGTGAAAGAATTTTGGATATATTCCATCCATGATGTCTTGGCTGTTTGACTCATCCGGTCCAAGAGGACTAGATAATAACAGCTTACCAGAGGAGTCTCCAACACTTTTTTTCTGATAATAACCTCCTGAACATTCCTTCAACCCAATGGCCATTCAGGCCTGGACAGTGTCAACTATAATTATGACAATTTAGAAAAGTTTGTTTTTAAAGTAACAAGTTTGATAGGACTAGCACAACATGTACTGAGTCGCACTGTGTACATAGGCAGATGACTCAAGTCTTCAACACAACAGAACCATACATCCAGAGTAATTAATCACAATCAGTGAACCATAAACTAGGACAGTCCCTCACTGCATTGTATCATCGATTGAGATAAATAGTAGTTAGCAGAGTTTAGACAATTTAATACTATAACATTGAATAAGACGGTGTTCAATAATCCTGTTAATGTAAAATGTCAATGGTTCTCACAAAAGTTTGGAAACCATTAGAAATACAAATATCTCCACTGTCCGAGCATCCGAGATTCAGCTCATGAAGTTGACAGAGAATCCAAGTAATCTACATAAATGTATGTCTACATTAGGGATGCACATAAAATCAGCCACCATATAGTTATCGTCCAATACATGTTCATTAATAATGGAAATATTTCAGATACACACCATTCGCCATGATGGTTTTGAATTTCTTGAAATATGATTGAAATCACAAAAGGTGCAACATGTGTAGCGCAAGTCTGACATTTAGATTTAGATTTATCAGCCAATATATCGGTTATCAGCTTTTAAATATGAAAAATTATTGGTTATTATCGGCCAAAATTCATGATAGGCAAAAATTCTACATGGGAAAAAAAGTTGTGATGCTTAATATTTTTGTGGAAACATACATTGGGTCTCATTCAGTAATAACTGCGTGCCATGGATTATTTTGTATTAGTGCACACAGGAGAATTTCTCACAGAAAACAAAAACAAAATCCCACCTAATTCACAGCACATACTGTATGTACACACAGGAATTTGTTCTTAACCTTGTTCTAATGTTAGTGAATTTGGAGTATTACAAATGAGCGGCCACGTGCACAAGGTTAGTCATTTGCATAAAACATTGCGATATAAGGGCTTTCCGCACAATCTTTCATAGTTTTCTGCAGATGCTCTCGTCAGATCTTCGAGCAATGCCAAGGGTGTCATTCTCAAAACCAGTTTAAACACAATAAACATTTTATTCAGACCTCTGATTAGCCAGCTGTACATGTGTAAATCTGTATCTTCTTCACCCTGCAGCTGATGTATAACGCAGTTCTCTTTCACAATATATGATGAAATACATTTTAGATTAAATCAAATTGTATTATTAATAATATAATTTGATATATAAATACAATATCATATAATATAGGCCTAATCAAATATAACATAACATAATATAGGCTAATGAAAGTCACGATAAGATGAGATATAACTTTTTAACACGATAAGGCAAGTGGAAGTGCTTTATTGCATATGGTTATCAGTTTTTTCCTATTTTTTGCATACATTTTAGTACAAAAGTTTAGGGAATCATCATTTGTTTCTTGAAAATGCTTGTACACAGATTTCACATTGAAATGTGTGCATACGCACAATAATTGTTTACCAGGATACATTAATAGAAAGTTCAGAGCAACAATCACTTAAAATATTTTTTGTAACAATATGAAAATATTTACTGTCCATTTTTGTTTAATTTAATGCATCTTTGCTAAATAAAAGTATTAAATAATTTTTTTTTCAAGCAATTAAACTTTTGAATAGTAGTGTACATTAACATAAGAAAGGGCTCCTTTATCATTAATTCAATTTTAGTAACACACTCACAAAAGGATACATTTTGATGGCCCCTGATTTAGTTCCAATGGCCATAAGCTGCAGTTTGGGATCATAGGCCAAAGCACTTGGCTGGTTTGGGAATCCATGTTCAACTGTCTGAGTAAAAAAAAAAAAAGAAATCTCACATTAAGGACTTAAGCTCACATGTAAAGTACATCAGATAGAAATCTGAACAACTTTTTTCTACTAAGGTTAAAAAAAAAGAACCCAAGTCATACTTTATTGACCTCTAATGAGCCCCGATGCTACGATTAACAATGCAGTAGTGCAATCCTGACAGGAAGGGGATTTCCTTGTTTTTGCGAAAAAAGAAAAAAAAAGAACCAGAAATAGCAAGGAAGGAAACCTATTAGATTTGACAGACAATGTCAAATTCATCTTCACACAAACGATCAAAAATGCTTGGTAGAAACATGTTTTTGGGCCATTTTAAAAACGTCACTTTAAATCAATACAGAGGGCAAACTTAAGTCAAACAAGGCTTGAAGTTGGCCGAAGGATGCAGATCTCTCTTCACAGGTTGACAAAGTGTGACATGGTAAATAACAGGACCTTCCTGTAACATTAGACAGAGTGTCATGACGCTTCATCAGCATGACACACAAATACCTTCCTTTCACTGCTCTGTTTTTCCTAAACCATCTGTGGATAAATGTCATCAGAAGCATTTGAGAAATTGAGGACAAACCTAAAATTGAAGGGGGAGAATATATATTTCTCATGTCCTCCTGCAGTTTTACAATGAGGAGGAGGCTAGAAATGCTGCCAGGGTTTGATCATCAGTAAAGAGCCTACAATCAAACCCTTTCTGTGTTTCTGGCAGGGGAGAAGTAACATGTTCATTATGATTTAAGAGCAGCCTCATTACAAAGAGCTCTACAAATCCTTACAATCACCCTGCTGCTGCCAGCACCACCCAAAGCTCAGTAACAAACATCAATAACCAAACATTATTTTGAAATTTAATAAAATACTCATTAAACGAAATGAACTTATTTAGCTATTATATAATGTCATATAATTTAGAAGCAAATAAAGTTTTTTTATTTTTTTTTATTTTTTTTAATCATAATAAAATTAAGTAAAACACTGCATGACAGAAACATGTTCTGCAAATGAAATAAGTTGGGGGGGAAATAAAGAACGTCGTTTGTAACAGCTGAAGATCCAAACGTGAGTAAACTTTGAGGTCAACGCGCCCTGATCTCGATCTATTGAGCTCCACTGATGAAGATGGATATCAAACACAACACATATTTCATTATCGTTAAGCTATAAAAGTCCAACTGTGCACTAACAAGAAGAAAAGCTTGCTATATATAAAGTAGTAATTGTTTCAAACTACTTCCATGCGCTTATATTGTTGATATTTATTAGACTTTATATCTGGCTCGGATAGTTGGAGAACATCGCTGAACAGTTGCATGTTAATAAAAACAACATTTAAACGGTGCATGTAATGATGAATATATTTGCTTGAATTAAATGTGCTTTCAGTCGATTTCAGTGCAACCCGAAACCGCATGCATGCTCGAGAGACAAGGGGACCCAACGCTATATATCCCACATACCTTATTGAATGCAAACAGATCCTGCTTGATTTTCTCACGATGGGGGTCATTTCCCTGCCGTCTGAACCTAAACTTCATCATCCTGAAGCCTAATCAGAGATATCACAACCCGCACCGTCTCAAAGTGATAGAAATTCCGTTAGGCGTCAATCGGTGCAGAGAAACAATGTGATCCTTCATGCAAGCTCCAGTTTCTTTTGTATCCACTCCTCAAACCGTGCAAGTTTCAGCTGTGTGTTTATGCAGTTTGACCACAGAGCAAGTTCACAGGAACCACGTCTAAGGCGAGCCAATCAGAGGAGAGAATCTGTGACCAATTCACCATGCCACGCCCACCGCCAGTGTACGTGTGGAAAACATGGATCAGGAGTCCGCTGGATTAACTTTATTCACACGTTTGAATTGCCTAGCATTAATTTAATAACACTACACGAAAATATCAGTCAGTTAAAACTTTTAATGACATTCTACAGAGTTTGCTTTTTTCTTTCTTTCTTTTTTTTTTTTTTTTTACAAATATTTAACAGCATACTGTTCATATTATTCAATGTGCATTCAGTGCAGTTAAAACATAAACAATTGGGAGAAACAGTACAGCTGTGTACATTTTTTATTTAGAATAAAGACTTCATATTAAACCTACATTCTTTGTACATATAGTGCATTTCCTGTCCACATAGAGAATTTAACAATGACACAAATGCAAATATTGTATAAATATTTAAAACATCAGTCTCAGTAGTGCAACTTTTCTTTTCTCTCTCTCTCTCTCTCTCTCTCTCACACACACACACACACACACACTCACACACACACACACACACACACACACACACACACACAAAAGAAAAAAAACTCTTGCTGATAATGTGTCCAGAACTAGAGGTAGAAATATACTGTTTTGAATTATGAGACCATATATTCAACCTCATTGAAAGCATGCAAATTATGGTGAATAACAAGCTAATCCTGGAACTTGGTTTTGTAATTGCACCCAGGCATATTGCAGTATCAATAAGGACAGGTGGCTTTGGACGTGTAGGAGTTTAATAGAGTCTGATTGCAATTATTGCCATAAAACTATAATAAATAACATCTGTGAGAAGGAGTGCTAGAGCAGAGTGATTTCACTGGGCGGCAGAGTAAGTCTCTTCTCTCGTACTGAAAGCAGGTTCTCCACATGCATGGCGATGACACGGCAAAGCTCAAGACTCTGTAAAGTCAAACGCACAGAAATAAGCTCCACCCACACTGGCCCAGTAAACTGATCAACTCAGACTAACACCACAACTTAAAATGACCAGATATGACTCGATGATTTGGAATTATAGCACATTCCCTTTTTTAGACCAAAATCCATACCTGGTCCAGCTGTAACTGTGTAATGCGTTGAGACATTAAGTCACCCAGCATTATCTCCACGTACGGGTAACAGGAGCCAGCTGTGGGCCTCTGTGTACGGGTGGACTGGACCTCCTTTAGAGGGAACTTCACCATCGGCTCCTGAGGAACATTGAAAACAGCTGTGAAGTCTATACGTGACCATGTTATATAATATCTTGGGGAGGAAATGCAATAAATTTGCAAACATAGGGTTTAATAGATACTTTAGCAGTGCCAAAGCAGATTACATATTCAAATCCCAGAATAATTGCATACTTTGGTGCAAAAGTCTATATCTACCACATGCATCATATTTACTATTTACTGTTATTTACTCAAACTCAATTCATTTCAAGCATGTATTTCTGTCTTAATTATGACTGCTTACTGCAGTCTTAGAAAACAAAATGGGAAATAAGGGGTTATACTTACATGGGTATCTTTGCTTAGAAAGTTCAGACCATTTTGATTGACAGCCAGTACACACGGGGTGTCGATAGCACCGTTGCTGCTGCTCTGTATGTAGAAGAATGACGAGCCGAACATGGGAAAAGCACTCACGAGCCCTGAAACAGAAACGCAAGTACAACAATGAGCCTTTTGAATAGATGGCTGAATGCCTCCTCATTGGCTGTTCTCCTAAGTCAACACCTCACCCAGAAATTGTGCTTTGGCCTGATGAGGACTGAGGGGCTGCACTTGCTGCATATGCTGGCTCACCATGTTTAACCACTGCTGGGGCCGCTGGAGACCAAAGAGCTGGGTGGGAATACACTCCTGCACTTCATGGCTGATGGCAGAGAACAAGAGAAACTTAGTATATAAATGAGATGTCAAACTTAAATTACCTAAGGGACACTTGCCATGGTGCTCTATCATGGGCCAGCTGAACAATTACAACAAAGACAAGTGTTTTTACAATCATGAGTTTTACCTACATAGAATTACTGGAACAGCAATTAATGTGTGGACAGACATCTTTAGAGTGACTCATTTTTATCTTTTAATATCTTGTAATGATCCCTGGGATTGTATTCTATTTATACAATCATATTGTATTACAGTATATACAGTACACTACTGCGTTTGGGGGTCCGTAAGATTTTAATATTTTTGAAAGGAGTCGCTTCGGTTCACCAAGGCTGCATTTATTTGATCAAAAATACAGTAAAAACAGTCAAATATGATTACAATTTTAAATATCTATGTTTCTGTGTTAATTTATTTGAAAATGTAATTTATTCCTGTGATGGCAATGCTGAATTTTCAGCCTCATTACTCCAGTCTTCAGTGTCACATGATCCTAACATGCTGATTTGCTGCTCAAGAAACATGATTTTTATAATAATAATAATTTGTTACATTTATATAGCGCTTTTCAAGGCACTCAAAGTGCTTTACATATAGAAGGGGGGAATCTCCTCAACCACCACCAATGTGCAGCATCCACCTGGATGATGCAACGGCAGCCATATTGCGCCAGAACGCCCACCACGCACCAGCTTATTGGTGGAGAGGAGACCGAGTGATGAAGCCAATCATATATGTATATATATATGAGGATGATTAGGAGGACTTGATGGACAGAGGCCAATGGGCAAATTTGGCCAGGATGCTGGGGTTACACCCCTACCTTTATCAAAGGACATCCGAGGCAAGACCTCAGTTTAACGTCTCATCCGAAGGACGGTGCTTATTGACAGTATAGTGTCCCCATCACTATACTAGGGTATTAGGACCCACACAGACCACAGGGTGAGCACCACTTGCTGTCTTCACTAACACCTCTATCAGCAGCTACCTAGTTTTCCCAGTTGGTCTCCCATCCAGGTACTAACCAGGCTCAGCCCTGCTTAGCTTCAGTCTTGGGCTACAGGGAGATATGGCTGCTGGCCATTATGAGTATCAACGATTTTTATTATCAACGTATCTCTGTTAAAAGCTTACACAGCATTCTACTTAATATTTTTGTGAAATCGTTATACATTTTTTCAAGATTCTTTGATGACTATAAATATCAAAAGAACAGCATTCATTTTAAAATATAAATCTTTTGTACAATTATAAATGCCTTTAATGTCACTTGTGATGTCAGATTAATGGTATTACATGGAAGGCAGGTAGAGCGAGTCCTTGGCACGATGTTGCAGAGCTGCCAGTTTTGACACTTGTTGAAGCTGCTGCTCACTGGCCTTGCCCTGTGGGACAACACTGAGCAGCCCTTTCAAGTAGTCAGGGGACACCTGCAAAATATGAATGAAGATCAGATTAGCAGCCTGAACAGAGAAAACTTAGATCAAAACAAGAACAAATGCCTTAGATCTTTGTAACTTTGCTCAAAACATGAAAGGAATGTCTGGGAAATGTAATCAGACTGGCTGATGTACCTGATTGTAATGCATAGTGACTCCGAGTTCGTTGTCAAACTTTAGTGGCTGCGTCCATATCACTCTTCGAAACCACAGACTGTAGTTGCTATCAACGTGTTCAGCCTCTGTAGCAATATCCAAGATGTACTCCCTTTTGTTTAGAGGCCGGACATTCTGACCTGGAGCAAGAGAGACAACACCCAGGTGAAAAGGAAATATACTTAAATTGTGCTTATTTTGACATACCTGAAATTTTTTTATATTTTATTATACTAAGTGTTTATTAAATGTATTATTTTGAAACAACTTCAAGGATAATACGTGTAATTGTATATGTATTTAAGATTTTAAGGTAATTTCAATATATTTTAATATACTTAGTTGTGTTAAAATGGAACCACTTTAAATACATTTAGTGTAATTTAATTGCACTTATTTAAACGGTATTTATAATACACTTTAAAGCTGTACTAGAGCTGCAGCTAAAGTATTTTTAGCTTTTCATTAATGTGTTCCCAGTATATTTTAAATATCATTTAAAGCTCATTCATAAAGCAGAACAATATAAGAGCCACTATTAGTATATTACAATGACATTTTAAAAAACCATTCAGTATGACAATAATATAGTTTAATGTATTGAAAATACAGTGAAATTAAGTAAGAGAACAGCTTTTGATCCTTGCATTACTTGTATCATCTTGTAAAATAATCCTTTCCTTTCCTAAGATAAGTGAACTACCATCTCAGCTACTGAAAACAGTTATTATTTAAAAATAGAAAACTTATTTTCCTTTTTGTTGTCTCACCTCTGTTTGTGACCACAAATATAGCATATTCATTCAAGGCCTCAAGTTTATGTAGACCCATCTCATAGCACAGCTCTTCAATAGCATCCAGAGCCACCTTTAAAAAATAACAAAAGAAAATTAAAATCAAAACCTTTCCTACTAAAAGAGTATACTGATTTGTCAAGCTGCAATAAATATCACAGAGGCAACTTACTGAGCAGGTTTTGATCTTTAGGTGGCGTTCAATTCCACCTGGAAGAAGGAACAACTGGCGCTTGGAGCTCCTTCCAGCCTTGAAAAAGATTGTGCATGATTAAGCACAGATTGGTGAAAATGACTGAAATTAGCATTGAAATGTGCAACTAACCAGCATAGCTTTCAACTCCATCCCATTAGGATGCACAACACGTCCTCCATATTGGAACGTCTTCCTCAGGTTCTGCTCACAAGCCTTGGAAATGCCTGTCAATGTATTGTGTTATTTGTATTCGCAAGTCAATACGTAATCAGTTTGATCTGTGTAGCTGTAAAACAGCAGAATACCTTGAAAGTGCACCCCAGGACTTGCACAGACATCCTGGAGGTATTTAAGCAGGTACGGTTTAAGTGCCTCTGAACACTTGTAGTATGCAGTGAGGATGTACAGCAGCCTCCAGCCCCTCTGACAACTCTCCCTGTGAAACACAGTGAAGATCATCATTTACTCTGCTTGGCACATTACCATGAGTCCTACATGGTTTGCTCATTCAGAAAAAAAGCAGGCTTATACGTCTTGGAGCTGGTGTTCCCAGTGATCTGCTTGAGGACTTGGCAGTATGCTTCATCCTTCATTAATCCATATTCGCCACTCAGCTGCAACAGAGATTGAGCTTGTGTCAGTGGCATTGAAAACATTAAGCACATTCCTGTCTGGTATCTTAATATTTCATGATGGCAAGGCTTGTTGAGCTATTTGAAGAGTTGCATACCCTTAGGATGGTGCTGACAATGTCCTGCTCTGCCTGACCTTTCATAGGGTAGTCTCCCATAAATTTCATTATACCTAAAGGAGCATCATTATTGAAGTCATATTAGATAATAAACATAACATTTTAGTTAATGACAGAAAGAAAATCGTTCACTCAATTTGTGGTAACGTGTGACATTCTGTTTACCAAGAAAAATCTCTGCAGCTACTCTGTTCATGTTTTCATCAGTGAACTCGATCAAGGACTCTTGAATTGGAGACTATAAAACCAAAGCAAAAATCAGAACATGCATAAAAAAGCTTAAAATATATCAACCATGTTTATTATTATTATATAAAGGTATATTAAAATAATATAAAAGGTGTTAAAAGTAATCTGATGCAATGATCATATTCACCCAAGATGTCCAATGTACATTTCATTAATGAATCATTCTTTGAGATGGTAGTTTTCACTGAATGATCCAATTTTTAATGAATTAATGAATTAAATTATAACTCACACAAAACTATCGTATGACTTCAGTAGACTTGGTTTATAGTGCACAAGATGTATGGGCTACTTTTATATTTTTTAAAGCTTCTGTTCATTATAACAGCATGGTGAGTAAATCATGACAGTGTACTAATTTTAAATTATCTATATATAGAGAGAGTTTTTTTTTAAATCAATGTTTAGAAATGTATGGTGTGGTATGTATTCTGTACCTTGGAAAATTTCACCATTTCTGATGGTTCCCTGGATTCCTTTGTTTTCTTTGACTTTTTCTTATATGAATCACTGCAAAATACAAGCATAGGTCAGTGCATATATCATTTTTTCTGAATTCAGCTATGCAGCTGTGAGAACCTGAGCTCGCAATGCCCCATGATGTAATCAACAGACCCGTTTTGTCTCTGGGCCCCTCTGAAATATTTCTTGGCAAACTCCACCATGTTGTATTGGCTGTCCTGCAAGATTCTCTCATCGATGTCCATATCAGCACTGTCAGTGAAAGCCTCCGCGTACTCACTGACAGGAGATGCCACCTAGAGGTGAGTTGCAGTGACACAACGGTTCTCAGAGGGTTCTATGGTACATATAAATTGTTATTTCAGACTACATGCCTGTGAAGCACATATACCTCAATGGACCGTCCCAGTTCATGAGCTGCGGCAGCGGAGCCCACAGCTACAGCCACAGCGGCCGAGGCGGCCACGCGACCCTGCTTATTCTTGGGTTCTTCTTTCTTGTCCACAGGAATGCTAATGAAGTCAGGAGCAGCCACTGGCTGAACAAACTCCATAGGAAAAACCCCAGATCGTCCATGAATGGCCCCAAACTTCCAGCCTTTGCACGAAACAAGACATGGTGTGTGAAAATCTGTGCGGTGGTAGTACAACATTTTAAGAGTAGAAGTGCCTGTATAAAAAGCATCAGTACAACCATCATGCTCAGAGAAGGAAGGTCGTCTCTATACATGCAACTAGGGATGCATAAATCAGATGAATCTGCACACCAGAAATTCAACAGCAATGACACTGCTAAGTGCAGCAAAGTAAAACAGCACATCAAGAAACCACCAAACAGCACCACACAGGTTAGGTTCCACACATGACCCACCAAAATCAGGTGTGTCTCTTTTTAACTCCTCCAGGAGAATCACCTTCTTTTTCACTATGCAACCATAACACTGGCCTGTGAAACAGCCATAGAGCCAGCAGTCAATGTTATGGCTTAGGTGAACAAGTTATTGTCCCTTTTACATCATCTTTTACAACCGCCGCATACTATTTAGCTATATTATATAATTATACTATCATTTAAAAGTTTGGGGTCAATATGATTTTTTTGTACAGAAAATTACGTTTTTAAACAAGAACACATTCAATTCATAATAAAACAAAGTTGACAATCACTTGAAACAGGATATATGTATGTAGGTCATCAAATTATGAAGAAAAAACAATTACCTAGTATAATTAATCTAGTAAGTATCTAGTATATGCATATTCCAGTTTATAAATAAAGTAAAAAAATCTTTATAATAATCTTTGTATAAAACATTAAAAGTAAATAAATTTTTTAAATTTAATTCATTATTTTAAAACATGTTCTTCATGGAATAAGTTATTTTATGCATAAAAAGCAGTTTATTGTTTAACAATTTTTTTCCAATAAATTAACAGATTACATTATTGACCTTCAAGTGTTATATTTCAGACTTTCTATCCTAATTCTTCAAAATATACCCCAATGTCATGTCTTCATGACCACTTTTGGTTTAAAGCAGTCTCACCTGCATCCAGACCTTCCATTTTCTGCAAGCGTATGATGTCTCCCTTGTGGAAACTCAGCAGTGTTCTGTCATCAGTAATGTAATTACGCACAGCAACGACATAGTCCGAGTCCTAGAGCATGAAAGAGACAGAGAGCACAATTAACGCACAGCACCACAGCCAATCATCCCCGAAGTGAATCAATGTATGATGCAAACTGACCTTTTTCAGCTCTGTGATAAAGTAGTCAATCATGGTTTTAACCTGAGGAGCTTTGGCAGAGAACAGAATCAGTTTCTCATTGGTGAGGTTGAACTCCAGCATGTTTTTGGAAGGAATGGTGACGAACATGATGTCTGTATAGCTGTAAAACGTTAACAAAAATCACAACTTGATGGTGATGGTGGTCTCATTAATTGACATTAAAAGCCTTAGCAACTGGTACCTGTAGGGTCGTAGAACTCTGAAGTAGTCTGGGGCCACTGCACTGCTCCGGACCATTTTTAAAAGCTTGATCCCTCTATGAGATACAGACAGCACCTGGACCCCTGTGCCAACACTGCCCTGTTCAGAAGAACAACAGGAAGATTTTCTCACTTAGTCATGAAACTCTAGATGGCGCATGCTAATCGGTCCTTTACATACAATCTGCAAGCAATCACCATTGCTTGCCACATGGCACAAGCTGATTGCAGCCCATCTCATTGCAGTTTGCTTAACATTTAAATAGACTGGTGCAGTGTTTACTCTAGGCTAGTCCTGCAGCACATTATCAGAGTTCCTCTTAGCCACCTGAACCAGCAATGACCAACATAAACCATCCTATATGCAGATCTTTTTAGCTGGGATAATCTGAGAGAGATTCCTTACAGATGCTGGAAAGAGGCGTGAGAAGTAGATCTCCCAGGTGTCTCTTGCAGCAACCACAATCTTCTTCTTTGCATTCTCATCCTGGATCGCGGCATTAATGTCAACGTTGTGCTCCGCTGTCACAATACAAAAGACAAAATGTTCCTCTCCATAAGCAGTGTTCACATACCACAAGAGGATAACGTGTATGTAAGTGAAACATAAATCATACCAAAAAGGGATTTCATCTTCTGCCTTTCTTCTGTTGTAATGCGAATGCAAGCCTCTGAGAATGTGTCATGGACAATCTGAAAGTTGCATTATAATAACACAAATATCACACATTCAAACACTACCATTCAAAAGTTTGGGGTCAGTAAAATTTGCTACAAAAAAATATATATTTAAAATAAATGCTGTTCTTTTGAACTTTCTATTCATTAAAGAATCCTGACAAAAATGTATGACAGTTTCCACAAAAAAATATGAAACATTGATAATAATAAGAAATGTTTCTTGAGCACCAAATCAGCATATTAGAATGATTTCTGAAGGATTGTGTGACACTAATTAAATTAAAATGGAAAACAGTTATTTTAAATGATAATACTTTTTCACAATATTACTTATTCACAATATTCTGTTTGTATTGCATTTCTGATTTTGTGAGCATAACACAATCTAAAAAATGTTTTTTAATTATCACAGTCAAAGTTAAGTACAATTATATCCGTAAAGTGAGGGTAAAGTATTTGTGTGTGTGTGTGTGTGTGTGTGTGTGTGTGTGTGTGTGTGTGTGTGTGTGTGTGTGTGTGTGTGTGTGTGTGTGTGTGTGTGTGTGTGTGTGTGTGTGTGTGTGTGTGTGTGTGTGTGCATGTTTTTGTGAAATATCAGGACACAAATGTGTATAATGACATGGGTATGACATGTGGGTATTACAAAAAGAGGGTGAATTATGAGGACGTTCCCCATGTCCTCACTTTTCAAAATGCTTATAAATCGCACAGGATGAGTTTTTTTTCACAGAAAGTAAACTGCGCAGTCGCCTGTGATGGGTGGGTTTAGGGGCAGGGGCAGTGTAGGGGGATAGAAAATACGGTTTGTACAGTATAAAATGCATTACGCCTATGGAATGTCCCCACATTTCACAAAAACAAACGTGTGTGTGTGTGTGTGTGTGTTTGTTTGTGTGTGTGTGTGTTGCATAATTGTACACCACAAGTTTCATTAACCCTAACCCTGTTGTATAATTTTTTTTAGGAAACTGAATGCATAAATGTGTTAAATAAAAAATTATGAGAAACATCACAATTAAAGCATTAAATGATTGACAGCCCTAAAACCAAAGTTAACAGAAAGAAAAACACCAAACCTGCTTAAACAAGAGATCTAGTATCAGCGGGTGATTGAAGCTGTCTTTCGGATAAAAAACCTAAAAACACATGACAGCAATTTAATGTTTCATAATCATTTCCATATTTTAGAGCAACAGCACTGTCCCATTGACCCAATCCAAAACAAATGACACTAGCCTCTTTCCTCATGTAGATTTTCCAGGGTACATTGGTATAGGTGTAGTGCTCTTCACTGCTCCTCTTGTGCAGTTGAGTCTGAATATTCTCCTCTTCTACTGGAAGTTCTCTAGATACTGTAATGTGGCACACCACAGTGACGTTATAGCCATGCTAATATGGTCCCTATTTCGAAATGGAATGACATAGATGATCTAAGTTTACCAGGAGCAGGAGCCGGGAATCTCTGACTAACAGCTGGCACAGGAGGTGATCGTTTCATCGTTATGCTTTTTGCTGGTTTTAGTGCCCCACCATCATAATCAAACTCCTTGGCAGATGATGAAGGTGAAACTGGAGTGTAGGTTTTCTTTCGCTGGTCAGGTGGGATATGATCACATCCAGTATTAACAATGAAAATGCTAAAGCCCACAGATAATACTTTATATCATTTTAACTCATAACACTGTCAGTTTGTCTGTAAATGAACTATGACTGATCTACCTGTGGAGGTGGAGCACTCATCTGGTCCTTAAGAATCAATATAGCTTGGTCATGGGGGTCTGGTTTCTTCAAAAACACTTTAGCTTCCCTCCTGTATTGAAGACCAGCGCAGTTAGAGCTTTGGCCTTTGTTCTGTTCTACCATAATGATCTCTTTTGATTAATATTTGATCAATGTTTTGTTACAAGGTCAAGGAGAACATTGGTTTGCTGTGTATCAGTTTTCAGTTCAGGTCATTCATTATTAAACATGTGAAACTGCCGTTTGGATCTAAAAAATGTTCAGTTCTCACCTGGGAATCTCTGGTGGTTTTACAGGGTTAGTCTGGTACTGCCTGATAATGTCTTTGATGTTGTGACTTGGCTCTAAATGTTCTGAGTTTGAGATAGTGGCTCTCACCACACCCTCCGCTGGTGGATCCCTCCTAGTTGGGCCTTTGGAAACAGAAAAACAGTGATGAAATAGTAACACTTTACAATAAGTTCCCATTTGTTAACATACATTATTTAACATGAACTAACAATGAAAAATACTTGTAAAGTATTTATTAATCTTAGTTATAGATTCAAGTAATAGATTATTAAAATAAAAAATATATATATTTCTCTGTTAATATTATTTAATGGACCCAAGCTAACATGAACTAACAATGAACAGTTGTATTTTTAATAACTAACGTTAACAAATAAATACCGTCACAAATGTATTGCTCATTGTTAGCTAATGTTAATTAATGCATAACTAATGGGACCTTTTTGTAAAGTTTTACCTATGAAATAATAATATTAAAGAGTGAAATTAAGCATGAAGGTATACAGATTGAAATAATGACATACTATACTGCCTCTGTGAAGGTTTCTGTGGTGGGGAAGGAGGGATTGGTTTGTAGGAAACAGGTCCAGTTTCTTGTTTAGTCTTCAAATAAGATACATGTAATGATTAAAAATCATAACAACAGCTTTTGTATGTATCCACTGTTCAAAATTACAAATGTACACCACAATTCAAAAGCTTGAGGTCAGTATGTTTTTTTTAAAGAAATTAATACGCAACAAGGATGCATTAAACTGATAAAAAAAACTAAAGTGTTACAAAATATTTCTATTTCAAATAAATACTGTTCTCTTGAACTTTCTAAATATCAAAGAATCCAGAACATAAATGTATTACAGTTTCCACAAAAATATTAAGCAACACATATGTTTTCAGCGTTGATAATAATAATAAAAATGTTTTCTTGAGCAGTAAATCATCATTTCTGAAGGATCATTCAAATTCAATTTTGCATCACAGGAATAAATTACATTTTAAAATGCTAACACTTTATTTTAGGGTGATGTAGTTACGCGTTACTACATATACTTATTATAGTAATAACAGTATCTTATGCATAATTACAAGTAATAAACCATAACCGTAACCCTATAGTAAGTACATGTAGTTCATTCATATTACTCAGCACTTATTTGAGTAAGTACAATGTAACTACATCATTTTAAAATAAAGTGTAACCTTTAAAATACATTAACATAGAAAAGTTATTTAAAGTTGTGATGATATTTCGCAGTATTGCTGTTTTTACTAAAAAAATGTAAATAAAAAAATACAGCCTTGTTAAGAATTAGAGACTTTTTTTCAAAAATCCTAATGATCCCAATACTGTATATGGAAATGTAAAGTTCTGATATGACATCTATCTATGGCATAATAAAGCTTTGACCTGACTTCTAATGATTTATCATCTATATTGTAATCAGTGCTCAGAGATACTCACAGGGCTGTACTGACTGGAGCGGGGAGCTGGCACATGCTCGCTGTGTGTGTGGTGCGCTGAATTATACATCTGCTGCTGGAGGGCCATGGCCTGCATTGTCATCTGCTGAGCCTGTGGTACATTACATCAGCTCGGTATTCAAACTCATTTAGCATTTTGCTACATACAAGTCTAAGTCATTTCTTGCTTGCTCACCAATATAATCGCTTGCTGGTTGATGATGGCTTGCTGCTGCTGTGCTAAGACAGCTGGATCTACACATTTAGAGATTTAAATGATAGAGATTTAGCACAACATAAAGCGAATGTAATAACTGTGATTAGAACACAGAGAAATAAACAGTACAGTGTTTTAAAAAAGGATCCCAGAGAAAAAATCAGCGCCAAGCATCATTATATAGAAGGACTTATGCAGCATTCATACCTGACATATCAGGCAAAGGTGGCACATTAGGCATAGCTGGCAAAGGTGGCATAGCAGGCAAAGCTGGCATAGAAGGCATAGCTGGCATTAGGGGCACTGAAGGTACGGCGGTAGAGGCGTGTGCATGTGGCACAGAGGGCATAGCTGGCATAGGTATAGGTGGCATCATTGTTCCTCCCATAACAGGTAGAACTGGCACCGCTGAGAACAGTAAATATGGCTAAGGATCAGTAAGCAATGACCACTCTCACATATCTTAATCACATTATTTAGTGCAAGCTGGGTAGGATTTTGAGGTCAGAGGTCAAACCCAATATGCACAATACTGCTTAAAGTGAAAAACACCTTGCAGCTTTTTCATATAGGAAAAATTATGTATTTTACTATTTCAAAGGGTGATTTTTAAAGTCAAGAAAAGTGTTAAACGCTCTGATTAAATTGCATTGTTGCATCTTAAGCTAAATATTATATTTTTTATGACTTGTTTATCATGTTTATTACTCTATGATACTGTTTAATTAAAACAATAAAAAAAAATAAGAATAAAGAATAAAATAAAGTTTCTGGATATTTGTTGCTTAGAAAAAAATTCTTAAACATAGCAAAAGTTGTCATCAGCAATTTATTGTTAAGTATTGAGGAACACAAATGACACCCGTTTTGTAGAATGAAACAAATACCAATCACCAAAAGCCACAGTCACTTAAAATCCCCAAAACATTAAATCAATCTACATGGTAAATTAGTTATTTATCATGCAAAGCAGTGGTAAATGTGCGGTTTACAAAAATGTGCAATTCTGAATGTTTATCTGGCAATTAACTGCTTTTAGGTACAAATTGACCCTAGGGTACCCATGCATAATTGATGTGTGGTAAGAAAAGAGCAGAAAAAGAACAGATGCAGAGCTCACCACCGGGCTGCAGTCCGGGAGGATAAGGCCTGCTGGAGAGGGGCTTCTCTATGTCGCCATCCTCCCCTCCAATCCCACCAGCTCCCTTCATACGGCTAGACATGCTGGATGACTTCTCAAAATCCTGTAGAAGAGATAAGGCAAAGCAAAACAGCCTCTCAACTCAGGGATGGACCGTTCCCAGCTCAGTCATACGAGAACTCAATCTCCCCATGGGAGTACCTTATACTCTCTAAGAGGGGCATGGCCCATTTACTATCGCAACTGAGACAGAGCCATGCTTGCCTAGACCACAGGAGTCTGGTTTTCCCTTACCTGCCTAAGATCTTCAAGTGAGAAAAAATATATATATATTTCTAAACTAACTTTTCCTTTTTGATTGGAAAGTTTTCTGTGCTTATTTTTACAAATACCTCAATCAAATATTATTATTATGCTTGCCTAAAATATATAAATCATCCCACTGCCATACCGCAAGAAGTGTTTAAAAACACCAGATTTTATCTCAAAAGGATAAAACTATGGCACAAAATTAAGTACGCTCAATGCTGTGAGAAATACGGTAAACTGGTAACTTAATCACCTTCATTGTAAGGGACCTGGCAGCCATTGAGCACATTGACACACTCAATCACTTACACTATGAGGATCAAGTGGCCAGTTGTGTTCTTCATGCATTCATGTTATATTTTTAAGCTTCTTTCTATAAATACACTGCTGAGCCAAAACATTATGACAAGTCACAAGTGAAGCAAATATCATTGATAATCTCCTAACAAGGCCACATATTAAGCTCTGGGAAGATTAGATGGAAAGCATACAATCAGTTCTTGTAATCAACGTGCTAGAAGCAGGAGAAACTGCCAGGGATATAGATCTGAGTGACTTTGACAAGAGCCAAATGGTTATGGCCAGACGACTGAAATGGCAAGGCTTGTGGGTTGCTCCTGGTCAACAGTGGTCCGAGAACACTAGAAACACCCCTCATGACAATAGTGTTCCCTGGTGGAATTGCCCTTTCATCAAGAAAAACTGCACCTGCCACACTGCACATTGTTCCGGAATGGTTTTAGGAAATTGATGAAGAGTTCAAGGTGTTGCCTTGGCCTCTAAATTCCCCAGATCTCAATCCAACTGCACATCTTTTGAATGTGCTGGACCAACAAGTTTGATCTACGGTGGCTCCCCTCATAATCTAAAGGAGTTGAAGAATAACATCTTGGTGCAGATACGACAAGACGGCCTTGTAGAGTCCATGCCTCCGGCGCCATTTTGGCAGCACACGGAGGATCAACAGCATAGTAGTCATTTTGTTTTGGCTCATTGGTGTAGTAACATTACACATCCAAATCGTGTCGTTTTTTATTACATTTACACATGTTGAAAAGTTAAGAACTCACGCTGAATTGGGGGAGTGAACAAGAGACACTTACCCCATTACCATCAGACAGCACTGGGTCAAACAGGCTGTCGAGATATCTATCCATCCCTTTCTGAGTTGGTGCTTCACTGAAGTCTGATTCTATTTTGTATACAGTGATTGTGAAAAAACAGAATGCATTCTATTAGCATCATACAGACTATATAAAAGCAGCTTAAAAGCTAACCAAACAAACAAAAAAGAAAGAAAGAAACAGCTGACCGTGGCTGTAATACCCATCTGAATCTGGCAGACTGGAACTGATCATTGTCTGAGGGAGCAGAAGTGAGCTGTCATCATCAGAATCAAATCCGCTTCCAAACAGAGCCCTGTGAAAATTCATATTGAGTGCAAAATATTATATAACACTACAAAGATACTGCAAAAATATTTCCCCTGAAGTTAACTATGCAATGTTTTTGCTTATTAACTACGCACCACAGTACTAGGTCAATTACAAAGTTCAAGTCAAATTTAATTTATAATATTAAAGGAACTGTATGTAGGATTGTGGCCGAAACTGGTACTGCAATCACTTTCAAATTACTGTAGAGTGGTGTGTCCCCTCTCCCCCTCCCCCCTGACTCGAGGTTGCCAGATAGGCTGCAGGAACGTAGGCTGCTACAAGGAGCTTCCAATGGCAAGTGACGAGTCCTACACAGTTTTTTTTCTTACAGTTAATTATGTTTATGCTTCATGAGAGGTCTTTTAGGTTTCGTAAAGTTAGACATTTTTTATCCAAAAAGTTTGTAGCTGCAGCTGTGGTAACTAGAGCAGAGCTGGCCACCCGGATGCCGAAACACTACTGACTTCGTGATTGGTAGATAGGTGGAGGGTGGCGCTTCAGGCCAAAACACAACATGTCAACATCAACATCAGTTGAGGGCTGCAACTTCACTTTTAAAATGACAATATCCTGGCCGGACTACTGTTGTCAGTGATATAAGTATTTGAAATTAACATAATTTCTTAATGTCTAGTGACATATCAGGGCCATTTTATGATTCATTGAAATACATTTCTTACATACAGTCCCTTTAATATTATTTGCAACTTAAAGTTGAAATTTGAAAATGTCTGTGTCACCAGCAGCAATAAACAGAATTGAAAAATTACAGTTTTTATCTATTTTCAAACACTCCCCATCTTCCAATGTCAATCATTAGTTTGGTGCCACAGAAATTACACACTCACATGTAACTCTTACTTTTAAATTGCATGCAAAGCAGATCTATTAAAACATAATTCATATTTATGATCATGTATCACATTGGTGTACATAACCCATTTCCAAAGTGAATAAAAGTAAATGCAAGACTATCATGTAGATACTGACAGGCTGGCATTGGGCCGGGTTCTCGTGGGACTCTCGGCAGAGATGATGAAGTAGGACTTTTGCTTTGGAAAATTTCTCATCAGTTCCATGTCTGCGATCAAGTCCATTACATAATCGTGCCCTGCAAGCTCCGCCCACTGTCCGTGCTCCTTCATGACAACAGAACACCCCTTCCAGGCCTCGTTCACACCCCTGTGGACCCAATTAATGGGGCTATTCATTTCAGGCAAATTACAGATGGATAAAGAAGGCCTCATTATAGACTGTACATATCCCAAAATGCCCGAAAGAAAGAGCCAAGCACTAATGACATGAAATACGGCATATTTAAAAGGTTCAGACGAATGGATGGATGAGTGCAAAATCAAAGATTGTGTGTTGGCTGACTCTAGAAAATTGTAGAGTGAAAAACGGTTGGAACAAAAGATAGAACATAATATGAATAGTTTGTGTACTGTCGTATACCTGTGCTGTAGAATATCCCCAGCCAACTCCTCCCCACTCGTCCAGGAGTGCACAGGGCACAGGAAAGATGCCCCTGTCAATACAACATGACGTTTAACAGCTGTGGTTTGACAGGCGTGCATGAACGAAGACTACATACAATGACTTTTACTATTCTGTGTAGCACCACAGATCAGGTATCACCTGATATAGATGCGCTGTACACAATTGTCTGGGTGGATTTTAAGAAACAAAGGAAACTGCCAGGCAGAATTAGGGACATTATAGCGATGACAGAGACTTTCAGGGCTTTATTTTAGTGTTTTGTAAGCTTTTGTATGCAAGTCTAATTGGCATAGTCTATTTTTAAAAGTGCCTTTAAACATCCATGCTTATTTTTCACAAAGGTTTTATAGTATGTACAGTATAGAAGTTAACAATTGCATTCAAGTGCTGAAATGAGGATTTGAAAAGCAAAACTGAGGGTAGGTTGCACCAATAAAGATAACACTAGGCAGAAATTACTCAAGGATTTAATTAAGGTTTTATTTTAAATAAACTTCAAGCTTACTGTTATTGAAATTTAGCTTAATGGATCCAGGTAAATCCTTCACTTGTTGGATGCAACCCAACCTACCCGGCAAACACTAACTAACAGAAGGTTGCAGAAACTCAAACAGTGCAAGTGAAACTGACACACACCATCAAAACAGTGTACTTGCAAAACCATGTTTGCTTTCTTCCTATTGGCTGTCCATTCCAGCAGGGATAGTGGGTAAGTCCTCGCTGTCTCCGGTCCATACAGGGACTTCTGCATGGCTTGAATGAGCTTGTGTTGACCGACAGCTTTGAATCCATTATAGGCATGATCTGAGACAAACCTTAAGCCAAAAACTAGTGAGTGCTCACGTATCTTATGAAATATCCGGCATTAATACTGGTACATTGCTTACTTCAGAAGGTATTTCTCCATTTTGGCTGATGGTGCAAATGCACTCAGACAGGCCAGCAGCAGCAGCCAGCCCCTCTCTGAGTTGTCTGGATTGGTGTTTCTCCAAACCTGATTGGCAATTTGACATAAAACTTCATCCCGTAAGCCAGGGCTGGTAAGCCCCTTCTGGATGATGTAGTTTCCAAATAAGTTCTCCTGAGCACCATTTAGATGTGGGTCACCCATAAACCTTAAGATCTACAAAGTGAAAGAAATAATACTAATAGAGAGCTAACAGAGTTGAAAGCACACTGACTTATGGCTAAAACAGAGGCATATATTTTAACTTAATCTCATGCTCATAGTAGGTCAATGTTGAAAGGTTTATGTGTTAAGAATCTGTTTCTCTATATGGGATTTTTACTTCTGGAACCGAGACACAAATAAATGAAAATGGCAAAATCTTCAACAGTATGTAATGTATTGTACCATGACAAAGGCGTCAAGAGCCTCATGTGCAAGATCATCATCAATGTGTGTTAGTGGTGTCTTCAAAGGTGCAGTTAACATTCCAAACTTTGGCTCCTATTATTAATAATTTAAAAAAACATACAAATTAATATACAGTATATCAGTTATTCCTGAATGAATATTATGAATATGAGAGCTTATTTGTGATTTTGGTCTAAATTACTCAAGTATATCTTACTTTGAAGTGAATTTGGACAAATTTAGAGATAGTGTAGTTGTTGATGTCAAGAGGTAGCGTGAACTGTGACTCCACTTGCACTGTGGGAGCCTGGACTAAAGCCAGGCAATCAGAATGGAGCTCTCTACCACCTTAAAAAAACACAGAGGTGAGAGATGATGGTGTACATTATAAATACATTTTATATACTTTTATATGCTCTTTTTTAAAAAAGTCTAGGGTTAGTAAGATTTTTTTTAAATCTTCTATGCTCACCAAGACTGCATTTATTTGATTAAAAAAAAACAGTCAAATTATAAAATATGTTTTCCAGTTGTATACATTTTATGTTGAAAACAGTTGTGTTGCTTAAACGTTTTGTGGAAACTGTAATTCTTTGATAAATATAAAGTTCAAGAGAACAGCATTTATTTGAAATAAAAAAATCTGGTTACATTTTATTTTAAGGTGATGTCTTTTGGACTTGTACTTACTAAAATAAGTATATTATTAACTACATGTATTTACTATAGAGTTAGAGTTAAGGTTTGGTTTAGGGTTAGTTACCTGTAATTATGCATCATTTACAGTTAATACTTAAGTAAGTACAGTAAATACGTCACCTTAAAATAAAGTGTTACCAATGTCTTTCCTGTCACTTTTGATCAATTGAATGCACCCTTGCTGAATAAAAGTAATAATTTATTTTAAAATATATCTTACTGACCCCAAACTTTTGAGTGATATAACAAAATATATATTTTTATATTTATTGTCCTGCAGTACCAGCGGCTGCCTGCAGCAGTGCTCCGATTTCAGCTGGAATGACCAGATGAGTGACGTTGACCACTTCCCGTTTTGACAGCTCCTGCAAATAAAGAAGATATTATGGCCTGCATCTCAATGTGCATACTATCCATCCTAAATAGTATGTGACATTAGTAATATTCAATACGATTTAGGATGGATAGTATGCATATTGGGATGCAGGGAAGGTAACACTTTATGGTCAAAAATGGGCAAATATGGTCTCATTTGTTAACATCAGTTAATGTTTTAGCTAATATTAACTAACATTAAGCAATATATTTTTACAGCATGTGTTAACCTGTGTTCATTTTAGTTCATAAAAATATTCAGGTTTATGTTAGTTCACAGCGCATTAACTAATGTTAGCATATACAACATCTTAAAAATGAATTAGTAAATGTTGAAATTTAGATTAACCAAAACTAATAAATGCTGTATATGTATTGTTCATTGTTATTTCATGTTAACCAATGTAGATAATTAATGACAAATGTTACCGACAATTACCGTAACCGTTTTTTTAATGATTCCACCACAGTCTTTTATTATATACTATATACATAAGAAATCCACTAAAATGTGTTTAATTTAAATGTCATTATAACCATTTCTATTCTCCTTTGCTCCTCTTCTGCCTTTCTCCGAGCCTCGTATCTCAGCTAAAAGAAGAAAAAGAAAACAACTGAACGTGGGATTGTAGCTTAACATGTTAACTACACACTAAAACTGCATTGTTCTTACCTTAATATATCTCTTGCGATCAACATACATATGGATCAGAGAGCGGAATTTCACCAGCCTAGCTCTCATTTTCACATACCGCTTCCTATGAAGAGGAAACAAATTTATAGAAATTTTGTCAAGCTCTAAAACATTTTATTAGATAGAATTTATTTTACTATTATTCTATTTGTGAGTAAAAAAAATTATAACAAAAAAATTTAAAGAAACAGAAACTAGAAAAATAATGTCAAAAATAATGTTATTGGTTATAAAAAAATTAAACAATGAAGAGCATTCAGGTATTGAAATATTTTTATTTATTTATTTATTTTACTATTTTTATAGATTACCACTCTTAGGACCAGATTTACTAAACAGGGAAAAATATAGCGTGAAGCTGCAATCTAAAAAAAGCGCTGATGGGAGTGATTTACTGAGAATGCACAAATTCAGTATCATGTCAGGCAGTTAAATAATGACGCAAATACCAGTAATTTAACCACAGCAAATAGGAGTGTTCCATTTCTAGTTTTTTTGGAGTCGACTCTGATTCCCGACTTCCACTATAGGAGTCTATTTACTTTACATCAAAACAGGCTCAGAAATAAGACAAAATTACAGGTGTTACACCTTTAAATTATTTTCCCCCGACACAAAGCCTTAAAATCCCCCGCACACTTTTAGCGTAACCATCCAAATTAGTCAAAATTAGCGATGACTTGATGAGTGGCTATCAACGTTGCTACCTAGCTGTTGCCGATACCTACAAACTAAGTCACTGTGACTGTTTTCTGTTTCTAAAGTAAGCACTCAAATAAATGTGTGACAAAGTTTCTGCGACAGCTCGCTGACGCGGTGTATTACGCCAGTGTCTGAATTCCTCGCTTCATTTCATTCACTCCTTGCTTATAGTGCACTCAACTGCCATGAACTATATAGGGATTAGAGAATCTATAAACAAGTGAGTGATTTCGGACACAGCAAGAGAGTCGACACCGAGAGTCGATTCCTGTCCTGGAGTTGACCCTGACTCCGGAGCTATTCAGAATCGAGGAATCGATTTATCGATTTCTCTGATTTAGAGTCAACTCCCCATCACTAACATCAAACCTTGATAAATCAGCTTGCATGATTAATTTAAATACTTGTTAACAATAAAGCCTAGCGTTAGTTCTGGCAGGTCACGTCAGTCAAGTTATGTGTACATTAAATTACTGAACATTAATGATGTCTGCAATACATTTATTTTGGTTCTACTCTGTTTACCCTAGTGGGGTTATCGCTGCTCTTCCTGCTCCTATCATGCATGGATGTGCAGGGAGTTCTTGCCAAGAACAGAACCATACCACCAATCCAAACTGCATGCTAATTGTCAATCATCTTTGATGATACCGGTCCTGACAGAACTTAAGTTTCTCTTGGACCAATTCTCACTATTAACTAGTTGCTTATTAGCTGGCATATTGGCTGTTTATAAGTATTATAAAGCACAAATTAATGCTTTATTTTGCATGACCATATTCTACATCCCTTAATCCTACCCAATACCTATACCTAACCATTGCACCAAACTACCTTACTAACTATTAATAAGCACTAAATTAGGAGTTTATTGAGATAAAAGTTATAGTTGATAGTGAATATGTGTTCCCTAAACTAAAGTATGACCAATTACTCTCCTCCCATAAATTTAGCGGTCTGACAGGGAAACTCCTACAAATGCATATGCAATAAGGTAATTCGCAAAAAATCCACGCTAATGTATTACTGCTTGTCTTTAGTAAATCCTGTCAGTTGTGTTTTTTTTTTTTTTTTTAAACAAAAGGGGGTTTGCTCTGGCACAAGCTGTTGTAAATCCCTAGTTTATGTACATAAAAAGTCTGACAATGAGCAATTTTGTTATCATAACAGAAGCATCAGAAATATTGTCATTGACATTGAATGGGCCTTTGAGTCAAAAAGACTGAGAACCACTGATTTAGAGTTAGAATAAGAAATTATATTTTATACCTTGTGAGAAAGCCTCGGCAGTGGGCCTGCAGCCGTATGATCTTCATGCGGAAGGCTGTGTAGCGTTTTCTCACAAAGAACATCCTGGTGTAACGCTGCAGAGTCAAGGCAGCTACATGCCTTACTCTGTCCCTCTTACTCTCCAACAGGAAGTATATGTCCTCTTTCATGAACAACTAATAAAAAATAATAGGTGCAATCAAGTACTAAAAAAACAGATGTGGAGAGTAGTCTCACACAGCCAGACCTTTCTCATCATAAAGTCTAGTCCACATTGCAAAAATAAGCTGCGTTTGCACCACAGGAACTTTCCTCAGGAACTAGGGACTTTGGGGTGGTCCGCAGGGACCAGGATCTAAACATGCTGATTGGTTGCCTCCACGCAGCATTTTATTTTAACCACAATTTTCAAAAGTCTGTTGCAGTGTGTGCAGAGTTGTTTACTATTCGAATCAACAATGGAGTCAATGGAAATGATGGCCGATAGACCGACAATGAGATTCAGGCTTTATTAAGCTTATATGCGGAGAACGAAATTCAACAAAAGAACTGGAAAGACGCCCGCAGTCCTATGTCACCGGACTAATTTGCCTAATCTTCAGGGTACTTTAGACTGCGGTGGAAACACAGACAGCAACAGGTCTGTGGGGGTTCCTGGGGAAAAAAGTTCCTGGGACAAATTGTTCTAGCTAATTTAGATGGAAACGCGGCTATATTTTGACCAATAGCTACCCGTGGGTGGTCCATGGTGTGGGTCAACGTTATTTTGCCAAGTAAGACATGTTCCTGGAACAACATTTTTGTCCGAAAATGAAGTCCTAACCCTACCCCTAAACCTAACCCTACCCACAACTAATCCCTTAAATCAGAGGGATATGATAGGTGAATAACACTGATGTAGAAGCACCCAACCCTGGCTGTGAGCCTAAACTTGACATAAACTGTAAACTTTCAAATCTGATTGGTTGCCTGGACTGTTGATCCAGGATCAACAAAGATGATGATTCAGGAACATGTTGTACTTGGTCAAATAACATTCACCATGACGTCTGATGGTCTGAGACAAATAGTAACAAGTACACTAATCTGAATCATGCTCACCTTGGTGACACCAACTTGAAACGATCCTTGTCTGACAGGGCAAAGCTTCCCTAACATGATGACACAGTTTTCACCATTGGCAGGTGGAGGCTGTTTGAGGCCTAGCAGTGACTTGTATCTAAATTCAACCGAATAATTGAGTAATTATTATCATTATTATCATTCACATATTAAAAAAGATACACAAGGGAAAAGCTTTGTGTTAATGGCCTCAGACGTGTTCGACATGTCGAGGTCTTACCTGAAAAGGAAGACATCAAATGGCATTCTGATCGGATAGCCCTCTCTCCTGATTCGAATGGTTTCTAAAATCCCAGAATAGTTAAGTTGGGCACTGACCAGCTCCATGTCAAACACAGCAGGCTCCTGCAATGTTACATACTCTCTTAATGGATTTCAATTCCAGCCAAGATGCAAATAGCTTAATACCCCTGAACCCAGTGACTGCGGTTCCTGACCTTGTTTTGATTTGGCTTTATGCATCGCACAAAATATGGGTTGGCTCTGTTAGTACAAAATGGAAAGAAGTACTTGGTGATAAAAACTCACATGGATCTGAAGCTAATCACAGAAGAGGTTTATGCTGACACTGTAATGCACAATTTAGGTGGTCTACCTCTCCATCTTTTCAATGAGCTCCATTAGGGATTGTTGGAACTTGGCCGCCACCGTTGAGGCCTGATGGCGCCGTGTTACTGTGCTGTTCTTCCTAACATGAGATCTCTGTTGGTTGAGGGCCTCAGCATAGCTCATGAACAGATATGCAACCATCTAAAACCACAGTGAGGTAAGGGTCAGTTTATTGGGGTCATTTAATTCCTGGCTCATGGTAGTTAAATAATTTATCTTACCTTGTTTTTGCTATGAATAAAAAGGTCAAGAACATCCTGGCGAACTTGATCATAATTCTTATCCAGAAATTTATGGACCTGTGAAGCATGTTTTCAATTACAAATAGTTTGGTGTATTTCTTCACTAATACTTTATCAGGGAATAATTAAAATGTTTGATGGTTCAAGGCAAGTAGTTTAAATGCACCTGATAGGAGACCTTCCCAGCGTAATGCTTGATAGTAAATTCAGGAAGAGGCATTTTTGGCTTGGAATACAGTGGGTTGTTGCCATGGTGATAGTGGCATTTCTGAAGAAAGGTATGGTCTGTAGCCTAGAGGAAATTCATCCAAAAGGAGGTTAATTAAAAAGCGAATTATGCAAACTAGTAGTGATGAATAGATACATACTAACAAGAACATCAATGAACAGTAAGAAGAAATGACACCTGTGGAAACCCGCTCTGATCGTCAAGAATTCGGAGTATCCCATGGGGCTTTGCTGCAATGAGGTCAATGCAGGTCTGGTTGTCAGAGAAAGGTACCTCTTCCCAGATAATTTGCTCTCTGCTATATTCATCCTTGCATATTCAAAAGAGAATCATTGTTTAGATGCATACCACAGGCAAATTACGAGTGGTGGTATTAACATTAAGTGACATGGCATCTGACGCACAGAAGCCAATAGCACATGTCGCTATGCTTATTGGCACATTCCTCAACTGTCTTTATTTACAGATTCACTCCTTGTGTTTCCTAGAATGGGCAGTTTGCGTGATCAACATTGGCATTACATTTAACATTCAGATTCAGTGGTACATGCCACTCAGATACTGATGTGCCACAAACTGACAACATGTTTGAAAAACATTAATAACTTAAAAACGTTTAATTGACATGTATTTAAAATATCACTAAAATAGGCTATTAATTTTGGATTTTGTCACAATTATGTCAGTAGAGCTTCTCAGCTCATTTGTACTATCCACAGACAAATGCCAAAGAAGATTGGATGTGCCACCAGATGTTCCAATGAGTATCTTAATGTTAAAACCGCTACTGCAATTTACTCAACTACAGTTCTCAGAAGATTAGAGTAAACAGAGACAGCTTACTTGTTCTTCTTTGAAAATGACCCTGTTGAAAAAGAACTGAAGGTACTCATTTGCATAATTTATGCAAAGCTGTTCAAAGCTGTTGAAGGTAAGATCCTAAAAACCACAGAAATGCGATTCAGTCGAATGCAATCCAAATTGTACCACAATGAAGAGTATTAGCAAAACCTTTTACTGTCGTGGGCAAACAAGTTACAGCAGCATACCTCAAATCCATAGATATCAAGGATGGAGATAGACAGTGCTTCATTCCGAGGATAAACCTGCGTATTTATTCTGTCTGTTAGCCAGCTGAACAGAAGGGAATACAGGATCTTGGCAACTGCATCTCTGTTACGTTTGAGAGGGAACATTACCATAATTTGATTACCTCAATGCATAGTTAGACAGCAGTTTTCATGACACTGATTTTAATTCTAATACTGAAAGTTCATTACTTTCTATTTTCAATTCCCGATCTTATTCTCGCTCAGTCTTTAACCATTATTATTTATTAAACCCCTTGAACATTTTGTTCTTTTAAAAACAATTCTAGAAAGTGTGCCTTGTTAAACAATTTCACATTACTTTATGATTTGCTCGCCCTCAAGTCGGTGTATATTTAAAAAATGTCCTGGCTAATCCAAGCTTTATAATGGCTTATCACAACTATCTTTACTAACCCCCCAGAGCCATGTGGAGTAGGCTATGTTTATAAAGGATGGATGCACTTTTGTGGGTCTCAGATTTTGGGCTCCCATTCACTGCCATTATAAAGCTTGGATTAGACAGGACATTTTTAATATAACTCCGATTGTATTCGTCTAAAAGAAGAAAGTCATATACACCTAGGATGGCTTGAAGGTGAGTAAATCATGGGTATACCTTTTATGGAATTCTTTAAGCAGAAAATTGCGCTACTTGAAGAAAACAATTACTGCCATAACTGTCATATCACGACTATCTCGAGATTGCCAGTAATAAAATAAAAGTCCGCGTCAGATTCAGCCAATCAGAAGGCTTTGGAGGCACTTTCTGCCGGTGTTTCATTTACTGCGCCAACAACGTTGGAAGGGTGTCGAGGTGTTGACAGTGGAAAGAAACCTGACACTGATAATAGACGAATTTAAAGTACTTTTCATGAGCTTGTAGAGTGCGAAATGTTCGCGATTTCTCTTGCCGATGCAAACAACGGTTTACAAAGCCAAACGTCATAACTTGATAGGAAGTGGAAAATAAAGAGACCAAAAAGCGACGAATCCAAAAAAAGAAGCAAGACAAGAGTGACCATCGTTAAACTTATCATCGTTGGAAGGTGTTGAGAACTTCACAGCGCTTGGAAACAGATGTCGAACTCGCTTTTCTTCAGGTAAAAAAACCTAGTAGCCACCACGTCGTTTCACTTTAGAGAGGGGCGTGGCTAAATCTGGCGGATGTTTCAGATTAGAACGATAAACAGCGATTTTAGGCCGATTGTTTTGTAAAAAAATTCTTAGCTGGAACTTTTATATAATGTACAAGTAAAATAAAAGTAGAATAAAAAAACTTAAATCATTATTTATTTTTTATACAAGATCATTGTTACATTTTATTAAAATACATTTTATTTTAATTTATGATAAAAAATCTCAATGATCTTTTTTGTAAATTGTAATGCATTCTTTTTTTTCAAGTAAAATAAAAATTAGAATAAAAAATTCAACTGAAATCAATATTTATTTTTGTATGAAAGCTTGTTTCCGCCACGGGATTTAAAAAAAAACAAGAATTGCAATAGATACCTTTTTATTTAATTTTTTATTCCGTGGTGGATGCATGCTTCCAATTGTTTTTATTTAGCAATATTTATTTATTTATTTGTCAATTAGCAAAGTCTAAGTGTAAGCATATAAACATACATTGAAGGAGTTTCCCTACCTGGCATCAATTGCACTCTCAACAGTCAGGGGTGTGTAGATCTTCTCCCTCATTGTTTCCTATAAGAAAGTACAGAATTATCAGAAATACTGGTAGCAAAGTTCCTAAAAGGGGTTAACTGAAACGTATTTTTATAATAAAACACAGCACTTTTATTGTAAACCAGCTTTGTTTAAATATTGAGATGAAATGTTGCTGAGGCAGTATCTTTAGGCAAGTGAAACTGATATGGCCCTTAAGAGGACCAGCCTACAGCATTATTGTCGATAGATGTAAACACATCCCGGCATCTGTGGCAATACTATACTAAACTGACATTAAGGCCTTTAAATAAAAAATCTTTCCTTAAATAGTTTAACATTGTGGTAGAAGAATTTCCTTTCTCATTCACTTTACTTGGATAGATCTCTTGGATATCTCTTAGCAGGATAAAAGCCTGGTGTTGATGTCTGAAAACAGGGCTTAATGGTTTCATCAGATAAGAAAAGCCTGGTAGCATGAGATTACCGTCCAATTCAATTGGACAAAGGGAAATTACTTTGAGTATGGACCTCTCCTGTTACATAGAGAGTACCTACTCCTTTAATTAAAAGAATTAGCTAAATTACATTGAAGGTGTCACACTTGCAGCCATGAGTAGTAGTCTAAAATCCCTTAGCACATTTCAACATGGCAATGGGATTGTGAACATTGATGAGCACTGGCTCTAAACAAGACTGAGACAAAGGCTGATCTGAAACAAGATGCTGTGTAAAGGATCGTATGAAAGTTTTTGTTCACCGATATTAAATCTGAAATTGGGAATTGATGTGGATCTGATGTGAGGAAATATGCTGGAACAGAACACAACCACCAGAGGAAGGTTGAGGAATCAGCTCTTTATACCTTGGAATGGAAGCAATTGGGATTTCAGGAAACATCTTAAAAACACTGGATGCTTCTTTATTTACAGATATTGTACTGGACAAGGAATGATGGAACTTAAAACACTTTACCTTCACTTTACCTTTGTTGGTGTGGAATATTGGATAGTTTCAGACATATATCAGGTTTGAGCAGGGACTCTATTTAAATAAGCTCTCTTTTGGGTTTGATTGGCACATTTGAGAGATTTTACTATTGGGCTTAGGTTTTTAACGAATTGATATCATAAATAATTAGACTGAAATAAAAGCTAATCTGTCATAACATTGCTCTGTTTTATTGAGGATTTTAGGCTCTATTTACACCAGGTAACACCATTTTCAACTAAAAACTGAAGACTTTTTATGCTTTTAGCCGGTCATTTACAATTTGGGTTTTTGGGTGCAAGTTTTTGAAAACGATACCATTATCATCTCCGCGTAAACTACAAAAACGTGAATCTGTGAAAACAATGTCATGAACATTCATATTAGTCCAACGTGTTTGGCACGAGTTCTCTGTAGTAAAAGTATGTGTGCGGGCGTATAGTCTTTCTTTAAAAACTGACATTGCTAACTAGCTAGAATGAATAATGCAGCATTTTAGCCTTTTTCATGGATATGTGTGAACGGGGATCATTTTGTCAACGTCATCTGTACAAAGAAAAAATTGCAGGTTTTTTTACATCATTGTCGTGTAAACATACCCTTGTACCATATGAGAATTGATTTTGAACAATAGCTTAAACCTCTTAAGACAGACCTACTGTGAGCTGTGAATTTGTTAGACTTTTGTTGAAGGCATAAGCCTGCACTTTTTCAACATATTCTTTTTTTAAATAATCCCGGAATTCGTGGTAAAAAACTTCATCATCCATGATTCTAAATTGGGAAATTGCATGACATAAGGTAATAATTGTGAGATATTAACTTGCAATTCTGAGAGGGAAAAGTCAGAATTGTGATATTATATTAAATTCTCAATTGCGAGGGGGAAAAAAAGTGAGATAAAAAAGTCAATGTCTGGAATCAGGACTTAATGGTTTTATCAGATAAGAAAAGCCTGGTAGCATGAGGTCACAGTCCAATTCAATTGGACTAAGGGAAATTACTTTGAGTATGGCTCTCTCCTGTTACATAGAGAGTACCTACTCCTTTAATGAAAATCAGATGCAATTCTGAAGGGGAAAAGTCAGAATTGTGAGATATTTGAAAATTCTCAATTGCTAGAAAAAAATGATGAGATTAAAAGTTGTAACTACCCTTTACATTTTTTATTCCGTGGTGAAAGCAAGCTTCCAACTGTTTTTATTTAGCAATATTTATTATTTGGCAATTAGCAAATTCAAAGTGCAAGCTTGTATATAGAAATGCATTATAGGAGTTTCCCTACCTGCCATCACTCTCAACAGGGGTGTGTAGATCTTCTCCCTCATTGTTCTTCTATTTTTTATATTGTAATATATTTTTTTGAAATAATCCTGTTCAACAGTGGAATTCATGGTGAAAAACTACACCACCCATGAGTCTGCAGAGAAATCTCCACCAATCAGAGAATCAAACACTAGTGCCAAACCACTCCCATGAAACACTGTGAATAATGTGTCAATTATGTCATTAGCAATGCTTCATGATATTGCAGTTCTTTCCCTTCGTTAAGGATGAAATGTAGAAATGAATGGGAAATACTTGTGGAACCAAGGCTGCTGAAAAAGTGAGCATGCACTGTTACACTCTATAGTGAAATTTGTTATACAGTTGATCACTGGATATTCACAGTAGATCTGCCTTTTAGGTTTTAATACACAAGCAAGCTTATTGTGTTTGTGGTAAAAAGCAGGGTTAATACTGCGACAGACCTCTTGGTGGCACCCCTGCAGAGGGTTAAATGGTATCTGCTACACTCTTAGGACTGTAACACAGTCTATGATGGGAGTCTGATATTGCTTTAGGGTTTCCCTGATTGGGTTACACTGGTTACCTTAGGGATATAGCCTGCTGCCCTGCCATAATCAGCTTTCTATGTTATACTGTATGACGGATTTGGGGCTTATACACACCATGTACGGCTTTCTTTTGGTGTGATGCTGTCAAATTGAACAGTGTTGGCATTTGGATCATGTTTCCAAAGGACTGATGTAATGATAAATCTGTCACTAGCAGTGTGCTGATACTTGGCATGGGGCCTTGACGTGAGTTCAGCCAGGAGGTCTTGTAAGGTCTAGAGGTGAGTTGCAGACTCTTCCTGTTGATATCCTTCAGTCCCGTCAGTCTCAAACATCGAAATACGCAATATACAGTGGCCGGAGAACATGTCACACTTAGAAATATATGAATGTCATATAACAGTATGACATTGCAAGTATCATCTAGTGTAAGGAAAGACAGTGTGCCTTTAAAAAAACAACATTTAAAAACAAGAAGTTTGTTCAAAATTGAAACTTTGCCAACTGTTAGTGTAGCACGTTTATGGTTATTTTGATAAATTACATGTGTGGACTTCCTAGGAATTGACTTCCTGCATAGTAAAAATAACCTAGGCATCAGTTAGTTAGTCATTGCAAAAATTTAGTTAGTAATGGTTTTGCATTGGTTTGCTCTTTTACTATCTAATGCAACAATATAGTAATGTGATAGGACAATTTTATTACATAATGCAATAAAACCCATTTTAAACATGACTAAGGTGTCAGAGTGTTTTGGGTCTAGTAAATAATAATCCTCACTATAGAGGCTTTCATGCTAGTTTCCTCTGTGTACGACACCGGCACCCACCATATAAAAAAAGCCATATTCACAGAGATTATAGTCTATATATTTACTCCAGAAACTAACTCTACAAACATGGCAAACAGTTATAGATGGACCTCTAAACTGTTACGCAAAATCCAACGCAACTTTGAGAGGACCAAGTGAAACAACATGATTATGTATATCTGCTGAGCTAGCGACATTGGACATCACACCGCAAACGCTAATACTTTTTTCATATACTGTCTACTTTCTTTGTATAAGTGTTCTATCTAATAATGTTTTAGACAGGACATACATAATGAAGAGAACGGGAGAACTGTGGGCATCTAAATAAAATCACAACAACGAGTGCGGCTTACGTCACTTCAGAGTTCCTACAGACGATGCGAATGCAACCAGGAAAATGCTTCTAGGGGAACTTTCCTTTCCTATGTTCCTAGAACTACCCGGTACGAAAGCCCCTCATAGGCCTATATATTTTATAGTGGCGCTGTAATATAGTGGTACTCCTTAAGAAGTTAGATAAGAGGAAGACAAACTAGAGTGATGTTTTAATTTTCAGTGCTGATGGATGTTATGAAATTTACACTGTCAATAAATGATTGCCAAGATATGACATGGGCAAATGTAAAGGCCAATTCTCACTGCACTGACAGACGGCAACCAACACAGACCATCCCCAGATTACTGTATGTTACTTCTCAGACATTCTTAGGCATTCCACAGCTCGACAAATGCCGACTGAACAAATTCAATCAGTGAAAACAAGCACATGGGTAACACACTGATCCAACAAAACCCAGTGAACGTGTCTGGTGCTGTTGGTTGGTGAAATTGTCCTTAAAAGTGGGTAATGTGAGTACAGTTCTGCATGGATAGCAGCATGCAGAAAATACAAAAAGGTATAGGCTATAACATATCCACACAAACAAACAACCTACATTATATTTTGTCATGTTAAAGGTGAATGTTTTATTGAAGACATTATCAGGCAAGTTTTTTTACCGTGACTTTGAAAGTAATGGACTTCTGTAGACCCTCTGGGGAAATCTGTAGAAGTTCAGCCACCACTCGGATCTCCTGGGCACTCACAACTGATGCCACTTCCTGAGCTTCAGTCTGCCAAAAAATTCAACTTATCACATGGCACCACTGAAATATATAGATCATTATAGTGCAACAACATGAGAGGAAGCCAAGTGAGGAGAATACATCCATTTGAGTGAGTTTCATTTTACCTCATATCTCTCGAAGAAGACATTTCCAAAGTGGAGGATGGAAGACAGGACTCTGAAGATACTGTTCTGGTCTTCGGCACTGAAGTGAAGTATTTCCATGGCACTGAGAAGCCTGAAATCCTCCCCATCACTCTTGCCAACAATCTCACAGTCTCCACCCTTGAGCGTTAATGAAATAGAACAGCCATCTAGCTTTTGTGGCTTTTTTTGCTATAATAATCTAGCTGATTAAACCATGGCCTCACCTGATTGAGGTAATAATACGTCTCAGCGTCTTGAAGGTAGAAAGACTGCTTCTGCTGTGAAGGAAGGCCTGCAAGCATCTCATAAAAAATGTGATAGTTTCTTTCATCTTTGGCCTGAAAGTCAAAAATAACATTGTAGTTGTGATTTGTTTAATAAACTATTATTTTAAATGTATATGAGCATTATGAAGAATACCTGAAACACAATCCTGGACTTTTCAAGTAGATACTGTGAGGTTATGGCACCGCTGATTACCCCTCTGTTTGGAGCAGGAAAATCAGACAAGCATTAATATGTAATTTGCAACTTAACCCATGCACTCCAACATACAGTCATTTTAACCAGCATCATTGTAATCTTGACCCTGTTATCCTCTTTCAGTTGTAAAGGTACTCCAAATAAGTGTTTCCTCTTGCTAGGTGTATCAATAAAATATTGTAAAGAGATATTGATGAATGAGATATTGTTATTGATGAACTTACTCTTCCATAAATATTTCCATATATTTTCCAAATCGACTGGAGTTATCATTCCGTACAGTTTTGGCATTTCCAAAAGACTCTAAAAGAGGAGTTGCTTCGAGAATCTGTAGATAAATGAATATGTGTGAAGGATGTAGCAATAATAACTAAAAAAAAACATTAATATTTTGTCTTGTTTTCATGTTTAACTATCTAAAATACTTAAAACAAGATACATTTACTTGAGAAACAACGCTGCATGAGACTTGTAGATTGCATCTTGAATGTATTTTTTCTTATTGCACTGGCAGATTTTTTTCACTTGTTTTTAAACATAAAAATTATCTGCCAGTGAGTGTAATACGACAAAATGAATTTTTTTAAAGATACAATCTATGACAGCAAATCATAAAATGTACTATCTTCCATATAGCAATCCAATTGCTTTGCTCTTTCTAGAAAGCATGTGATGTTCTTTTAGTTGGAGATACTTTAACACTTCTGTTAAATTGTTTAATACTCCATATAGGTAAACTTTTGCACACTTGCATAACACAAAGTGCAACAAGCCATGCAACATAAAGGTTGCAAACAACAGAAAAGTACAATACCTCAATCTGTATCATGGCATATAAAAGTAAAATAGGAGAAAAAGGTAAGTTATAAAATGTGCATGAACTGAGTTTAACAGTTTTCAAAGATTGCATTAGCTTAATTCATACCTGCTGTGTGACATTCTGTTTGTGATGTATTGCAGCTAAGTACCGGAGAACTAGCTTTGTGGTCTCTGTTTTACCAGAGCCACTCTCCCCACTGAAAGACAATAAGCATTTTTAGACCACATGATGACTGTAACCCTCTAAAGTACCAGTTTAACTACTTAATTGGCAAAGAATGCAGCTTGGCATGTGAAGAACCGATTTTCTTGTCTTTTGCCATGCACTTAAGTAATGAGCGAGGTGTCTGATCATCAGACAGAAGTGAAATTGAATGCTTGATTGTGACTGTCGTTCCAGCTACTCTGAACGGCCATGGGTACATTTCACAGAGACATGATCTGCTGGTGCAATCATGGCCTAGACATCAGTAGTCTTTCCTTACAGGTATCTTCGTCAGAGCTAGGTTTAAAGTGTTCCAGGCAATCAGCTGTGTCAAGTAGAACTGACACTGATGACTCCATCAGTGCAAGACTACTTAAGGTGACAGGACAGAGATTAGCTGAATTCCATTAGTTCTTTTAATTGATCTTTCCAAAAACACTTTATGAGTTAGGTTAGTTGAACAATGTGAACAAATATTCTGTGAGATAATCTTACATTTATCCTAATTGAATCCTACCTGATAATAATGCACTGATTTTCTTTGGCATCCATCATTTTTGTGTATGAGGCATTTGCAATAGCAAATAGATGTCTGCAGACACAATGGATAAGTAACATTTAAGAAAAAGTATAATACAAGGAATTAGCCTAGCATTGATTAAAAAAAAAAATATTAAAAAAATAACATCTTGTAAAAGTACAGGTATATACTATATACGGTAAATACTACTGAAGTTTACAGTAAAGGGTTCAAAGTTTTATTTATTAATTAATTAATTTAATAACTTACGGAGAATTCTCTCCAAGGGCATGCCCTTTGTGTTGCAGAACCATGTCTGTTCCGTAGATGTTGAACATCTTGTAAGGATTAACAGACACCAGAATACTCCCAATGTAAGTCTTGTGGAAAAAACAAAACAAAATAGCGTTTTACAAACAGATCATAGTTTAATTTATTTTTTAAATTCACCCAAAACTTTTTTTTATACTAAAGATATTTACTGAAAAAAGGTGTTTTACTGTTATTTAACCAGTGGTCAAAACTCTTAGTTCTTAAGAAACACACAGATAGCTCTTAATAATAACGAAACACATGAATTCACTATCATAATAGACTTTGCATTTTACTTACATATATCAAATTGCGTTCAAACCTTTTCTTCAAATTCAGTAACACAGCACCTTCATGCAGGTCCCTGGAAAGAGTTTTTTTCTTTACGAAAGCATTTAAAAGTGAACACAAAATTTCACTAAATATGTGACCCTGGACCACAAAACCAGTCATACGTTGCACGGGTATATTTGTGGCAATAGTCAACAATACATTGTATGGGTCAAAATTATTGATTTTTCTTCTATGCCAAAAATCATTAGGATATTAATTAAAGATCATGTTCCATGAAGATATTTAGCAATTTTCCTATTGTAAATACATCAAAAATGTATTATTAGTAATATGCATTGGTGAGGACTTCATTTGGACAACTTTAAAGGTGATTTTCTCATTATTTCGATTTTTGCACCCTCATTCCAAATATTCTGATAGTTGTATCTCGGCCAAATATTGTCATATCCTAACAATCCATACATCAATGGAAAGCTTATTTATCCAGGGTCACCTATATCATAATTCAATAAGCTTCTTATTCAATAATTTCATACTCAAGCTGTGTCATGTCTTCAAACCCATCCTCCTCTGCATGTTCACGATACATCATTGTGGGCAGACTTCGAATTGAGTACATCTAAAAAGCATTTCCATAAAAGAAAAATATTGTGTAAACAATGTGTAAAAAACATGATGTAGAAGATAGTATTTCACACTATAATTATTGACTTAGTCAGGGTATAGACGCTATATTGAATTTCACATGGATGAAAATGAGGCTGTGAGGGACATACCTTAATCTTTACAATGGCATGCACTATTTTATTACTTACCACTGAAAGATTTTTGGAAAGATGTTTCATCATCAACTGGCATGTTGTTAAACAGTAGTACAATCCATTGAACACACTGTACTTCTATTATGGCACTGTTTTCATTTATTTAAAAAAAATAAATGTGCTGCTACCACAAAGTTCTATTGAAATGATACCTGTTGTGCTATAGCTGGCATTGCAGGTGAATTTTGGTGCATTGTATATTTTAAGTATACACAAATTTAAATACAGTACTAAATTATCCATCCATCCTATATTGCCTAATATCCAGTCAATACTAAAGTCATAATATTTTCCTTTGATATTTGACATTGCCCAACATCATGTTTGACCCAATCTAATAGCTTTAAAGGGATCATGAAATGAGAATTCAACTTTCCCTTGTGCTTTTGATATATAAAAGGTCATATAATATAAGAATATCCAGAGGTAATATAAGAATATCCAGTTTCAGTGCTGAAAACTTCCTAGTTAGTCAAAGAAAAGCTTTTATTCACAGCTGGCTCAGCAAACGCTTGTTCTGGGAATGTATGTGGTGTGATCCCTGTGTGGTGAAAAGACGAATGCCTGATTCTAGAGCCCCGCCCACCGATTTGTGCATGACATGTTATAGATAAAAAAACATAGGCCTACGTGGAACTGGATCGAACTTACAACCAGTAAACATGCTGGATAAACTTCATTTGGATTCCAATATTATGAATGCATGGATGAAGTTTATTTTGATGAATATCCAGCTCACGTGGGGAAGACATTGCAAGTTTGTTCCTTAATTTCACCACAAATTTGCTTGTAAACAAGAGACAAGATAGATTTGCAGATAGGATGAGATTACATGAATGAATGAATGAAGCTACACACTTGTATGAGAAAGAATGTTTTTTATATGTGATAGTATTGTTGCATTGTTACAGAACATTTGATATCTATTGATTATGTGTAACTGAATATAACTTAGCACGCTGTCACAGGCTGGAGAATCCTTTATTTGAGGTGTTGTTGGTTCATTGTGCTGCGATTTGTGATCAGACTCGGACATTTATGGGCCAGGGCTCACAAAGCCTGATGTCCCAGGGCTATGTGTTTTCCAGACAGGCTACCAAAATGTATCACCGGCCTGCCGAATGTTACTTATTCATTATGATGTTCTTGAATGTAAAAACTAGGGCTGTAATCAACCAAAGAAAATCTTGGTCGACTGAAATCCTGAAATTTTCGACAAAAAATGTTACATTAATTTGCTACGCACTTTGCGCAGTACTTGGTAGCCTTATTGTCTGCCTAAATTAATTATAAATAAACAATTTTTTAAAAAGTAGGCTATTTGCAGAAATTCAATCGTTTTTGACCTGATTTTTTCCACTGAAATGAGTCTGACACATGAGTCTGTCGGCTCTGACAGCATCACATGCACTTGAGCAATATCATAGTACTATATTTTCTGAAATCATAGCCTATGTTGTCAACTAGTGATATCATCACAATAACTTTTGAGGAATATGCAACATCATTGACAATTGTTTTTGTCATATGTATTATAATAACTGACAGACACTATAATTTCAGCCGCTCTGTGCAGCTCCAACATAGGAGCTCAGCTCAGCTTTGCGGCTGAGACACAAATAGACTATTAACTTAAAGCTTTTACTCTTAAACACAAAAGGCACATCCACTTTAAAAAAGGAATATTTATTAAGCCAGATCAAGAGCAGAAACTAAATAAAGTGTATAACTGAAAAATAAAGCATATGCTCAAAACTAATAAAAACAGTCTGCACAGCGCATCATGCATTAGGCTCTAAAAAAATTAAATAATAAAGTGCCCAAATCCAATAAATAATACTAGAAATAAATTTGCTGCCACACTGCTGATATCTTAGTTGACATGGTTGAAGAGGACTGACTTGGAAAACGCTCTCACAATTAAATAATGTACTGCAGACAGACTGTTTCCTGTGAAACAGGGATGCTCTGAAAACACCCCATTAGCAATTAGTGCTTTCCACCTGATGAAATGAACGCGGCAAAACTGATTAAATAAACACGGCAAAACTAATGAAATGAATGCGGCAAATCAGAATTTTGGTAGAGCCAGAACGTATCAACTAATACTCGACTAATCGACTGGGAGATTACAGCCCTAGTAAAAACCACACAAACGTCATACGTTGACCTCAGACAACACAGTATACATTTTTTTTTTAAGTCTTTTTTTTAAAAAGACTCCCCCTTTAACCTGAAGCTTCAGTCATACCATAGCATTATTTTTGTGGAACAGATATTGTACTATTATTTGTGTATTTGTTTCCGCTGTAGTACAATTCCACAGGAAAGATCTAGATAGCAAAAAAAAAAGCTAAGCAATTTTTTCTTATAAAGAGTAATTATTACCTTGTCATACCAGTTCCCTTGAGGTTCACCTTCTCTATCTGGTAGCCATGCAGGTTCTGTGCTATCTGTCTCTTGGCCAGGAAACACAGGGATGACAAAGTTCTCCAGTTCTTCATCCCTATACATGGACCATTTTGTGAGGTTCTGAACAGTATGATGAGGGAGGACTCTTTCTGAAGACCAGACATCATCTGGCTCATGAAGATCTATTATTTGATTTTGAGCCCAGTGTTCACCAGACTGACCCTGAATCTGAGGGGTCACTACTGCGTACCTTGGGTCCTCTGGAGAACGTCCCAGTGTTGACGGTAACTTGTAGGAGGCTTTGCGTAAGTTAACATTCGTCAAGGCATTTCCCAGAAATGGTGATGAGGGAGAATCAGTTTGAGCTGGTTTACCTCTTGTCATGATTGATCCATCGGGCAATCTGTAAGATGCTTTACGAAGGTTTTGGTTTAGAAGGGCACTGGAAAGGACTGAAGGGGGAGCTTGCTCTTGTTTAGGATTTCTAAACAGGCTGGAGGTATTAGGTAAGCGATAGTTGGTCTTACCAACATTTTGTAATGCACTTGACAAATGAGATGAAATGGATTGCTCTGGTTCCGGTTCAGAGCTCTTAGTCAAAAGTGTTCCATCAGGAAGTCTGTAGGAAGCCTTACGAAGGTTTGAGTTCAGGAGAGCATTTGAAAGAATAGGAGAGGGTGACTGCTCTGCTGGTTGGTTTCGGGAAAAAAGAGCACCATCAGGTAGTTTATAGGCAGATTTACGTAGGTTAATATTCTGTAGAGCACTTCCCAAATATGGTGAGGATTTTGATGTGTCCACGGTTTGATCAGTGCTATTGGATACAAGTGTTCCATCAGGAAGCCTGTAACTTGCTTTTCGAATGTTAGGATTCTGAAGAGCATTGGAGAGCAGTGAAGAAGGTTGAGCTGGTTGTGCTGGCTCATTTCTCATTATCGTACCATCAGGGAGCCTATACGTTGCTTTCCGTAGACTGGGATTTTGCAAAGCATTTGACAGAACAGATGTAGTAGCCTCTTCTTTTTGGCCTCTTAAATTTCTAGATATTGTTGATCCATCAGGTAGCCGAAAGGAAGCTCCTTGAAGGTGTGGATTCTTTAATGCATTTGACAAAGGTGAGGAATAATCCTGTGCTTGCATGAAAGGAGTAGGACTCCTCTGTAAAGGAGAGGTATATGATGCATTTCTTAAGTTAGGATTCTTAAGTGCATTTGATAATACGGATGTTTGCTGTTCTGGTTGTGACATCACCGGAGCATATAATGATGTATTTCGCTGAAGAGGTGAGATATATGAGGCACTGCGTAATTGAGGATTTTTTAGTGCATTCGTTAGTGCTGAAGATGATTGCAAAATGCTTTGCGGTCCCTGCTGAACAGCTGTGGGAGAATATGGAGATGTGCTTCTTTGCAGTGGGGAAGTTAGGGAGGCATTACGTAGGTAAGGGTTTTGCAATGCATTGGAGAGCATTGGAGAAGAACTCTGATTGATTGCCTGAACCTCTTGAGGTGCCACTATAGAATGAGGAGATGCAGACCTCTGCAGAGGCGAGCGGTAATTGGCATTACGGAGAAGTGGATTTTGTAATGCATTTGTTAAGCCTGGAGAAGAGCTCTGAGATAAACTTTGGTTGATCTGTGACATTGGGGATTTAAACCTTGGAAGAGGTGAACTGTACGAAGCACCAGCAAGATTTGGGTTCTGTAAAGCATTTGTTAGTAGATTAGAACTATGGAGGAGTGGATTTTGTAATGCATTTGTTAAGCCTGGAGAAGAGCTCTGAGATAAACTTTGGTTGATCTGTGACATTGGGGATTTAAACCTCGGAAGAGGTGAACTGTACGAAGCAGCAGCCAGATTTGGGTTCTGTAAAGCATTTGTTAGTAGAGGAGATGGCCCTTGTTCAACTGTCTGGGCAAATTCAGTTATTAGCTGAGGCTGAGGAGTGCTACTCAATGGAAATTGTGATCTGAGTGAGGCGCGATTGATCAATTCATTATGCAGAGCATTTCTCTGTGAGAGGATCGGCAATGGAGAGCGTACAGACATTGGTGAACCAGCTCTCACTGAAAGCTGAGGTGACGGACATGGGGTTGGAACATGTCTTACAGAGAGTTGTGGTGAAGGTACTCCAGGATGTTTTATTGGAACATGTTGGGGGAAATGTGGTTGAGCATTCATTACAAGTGGATGGTTCTGGCCTCTTATTGATTGTCTGAGAGGAACAGGACTTATTGGTACTCTCACAACAGGACGCCCTCTCCCAACAGGTCTATGAAAACCTCTCTGTGGATTTGGTGTTCCAGGTGGAAAGAATCTCTTTGAATCTTGAAAACCTGCTGGTCTAGAACCTTGTCTTGCCAACATGATGGGTGAGGATCTAGCACTCTGATTCAAAGGTCCCGAACTCATGTTTACATTATGGACTGAAGTTCTGAATGGAGCAACATTTTGCATTTGAGGAGTGCCACGATGACTTTTTCTTTGCAAAATTGGATTAACAGGAGATGGCTTAACAGTTCCCATTGGCACTTTGTTGCCACCAAATCCTCTGAATCTACGTGTGGAAGAACGAGTTGGTAGATGTTGTGGGTCATGTTGAATTCTGCCAGAAAATGCTGATGGTGATGGGGAAAGAGGTCTCTGAGATCTAGAAGCAAAGGGGGATATTGGTCTTGGAGACACAGGTCTTTGGGTGGGAGATGTGGCTCTGCGGGGTGGGTATGGAGAGCTCTCCTCTAGTGAGTGTTGACCTATTGTTGGAGAGCGTGGAGGGCTCCTCCTCCGTAAAGATAGTTGTGGTGAAAAAGAGCTTTTCCTGATAGATCTTGATGACATTAAAGACTCCTGATTGCTTCTACCAATTGGCCTGAAACGAGATTTTATTGGTGGGGCAGGACTAGCTTGGGAACCTTGCCTAAGTGTTGTTCTAGGTGAAGAAGGAGGACTTCTCCTTCTCATTGAGCCTCGTGGAGACATTGGAGGACTCTCTCTTCCATTAACAAGAGGGGATGCTGCTCTAGAACCAAATGGCTTTCTCTGAGGAGTTGGAGATTTTCCTCTTAAAGAAGCTGAAGGTGATGCTGCTCGTCTAGGCAGTTGTGGAGAAGAAGGGGGGCTAAATCTTCGCCTTTGAATTGGAGAGGATTGCCTTTGTGCATTATTATTGTATGATGTTGGACTAAACATTCTAGACTGCCTTGGTGAGAACCCTGGACGCATTTCTTCATACATATCAGATCTTTGGCGAGGAATAGGGCTGCTTCGACCTGGTGAAAAATTGCTTTGTCTTATGGAGAGCTGTGGAGAGGGGAGATTGTTAAATTGTCTCAGTGTTGTTGGTTGAACATTTTCATATGGAAAATCATGTCTCTGAAACATAGGGTCTGGATAGACCAAATGGGTAGATACCGGTTCAACCATAGTGGGATCAAATCTTCTTGCAGACAAAACCGGAGAGGATGGTGTTGAGAGTGGTATGAGCCCCACAGGTCCAAAATAATGTCTACTTGGGGTAGGTGACACTGGCATTGGAGACGAAAAGTGTCTTGCCTGAAGAACAGGTGAGGATGGTGTTTGGGGTGTTCGGGTTAAAATGGGACTACCAGGTGATATAACAGATGCTGGTGCTTGCTGAATTAATATAGGCGTGGGGGAAAATGACCTTTGTACAGCTTCTGATTGCTGTGGAGTATATAAAGGAAAGCTCATATGTGAAGAAAATTGCTGGTTCTCATATTGGTCTGGAATCATCTCATAATCATTCCTGGGGAATTGCATTGGGCTTGCAATTTCAAGTTTTTCTTTTCCAAACAATTTTACTTGTGGTCTTGGAAATCTGAATGAATCCTCAGTCAATATTCCTTCTGTTGGTAATTGTACATATTCATTACCATATGTTCCAGAGGGTTCTGTTGGTTCCATGACATCCTCCACTGTGTACATAAATGGCTGGTTAGCAACCATCTGAGGTTCAAGGTAAACTGCAGTGGTTTCTCCATTGTAGATGTACTGATTTGGATTGTATGCATATGCATAACCTGGATACATCATGTTGGCATCTGAAACACCATCATAGTGATTGTAATAATTTAGCTGATCACCATAATATTCAAACTGTTCTGGATAGTATCCATAGTCATAGTATTCCAGATCATTACCAGGGTAGCCAAATTCATCTTCTGCAGCATAACCCATTTCATCATAGTATTCCATACCATCAACAGGGTAACCAAATTCATCAATTATCTGGTGCCTGTAATCATAGTCAATTCTATCATCATAATAATCATATGGTTGTCTTCCATCATACTGATATGGATCGTAATAGTCTTCATCAAAATAGCCATATTCATCCTCATACATAGGATCATAATAATCGTTCTCCTCATCATAGAAGCCATACTCATCTTCAGGATAATCATAATACTCCTGGTCATCTTCAAAGTAGTCATACTGATGTGGTCCTCTGAAGCGCCCCTCACCATAGCTGTCATGAGTTCTGCTCCTATAACGTCCCCGGGGGTTATTTCTGCTATAACTACTTTGAACATACTCATCTTCCTCATAGCTGAACTCGCCCTCGTCATATTCATATCCTCCATTCTGATAACCATGATGTCGCCCCACACTTGACCTGCCGTAACTAACAGAACGACCCATTCTTCCAGATGTTTTGGATGATATGAATTTGTTAGTTAACCAGTTTGTTGCTCCTGCTATCTTCCCCAGAGCCCATCCTTTACTTTTGAATTGTGCAACTCCAGTTTTCTTTTTACCAAAGAAGCCTTTGAATTTGCCTCCCAGTCCAGAGGTGGCTGCTGCATTTTTATTTGCTTTTCCACCAATATTGAGTAATAAGAGTGTTCTTCCACCCTCCTCTTTTTTATTTTTGTCTTCTTCTGCAGCTTTTGACTTTCCAAAGCCTGAAAACATACCTTTTTTCTTCTTACTGCCAGATAGTCCCATGAAAAGCCTAGAAGTGCTTTTTAGCCCTCTTTTTGATTGTTTTGGGGCTGGCTTTGAGAAAAATGGAGACTTTCCTGTCAGACCTGTGAGAACTTTAGAAGCACCTTTTAAATTAGCTTTTGGATCCTCTTTCTTTGCAACATTCTGCTGACCCTGAACAGCAAAGCCTATCATAGCCGAAGACGCCCCTTTCAGGTTTATGTCCTTCATTTTACCTAGCTGAAGTTGTGGCTTCTTCTCTTCAGGGTGGAATCCTGCCACAACTTTAGATGCAGCCTTAATATTGGCACGTTTACCAGTTTTTGGATCAACTCCTTCTTCTGCTGCTTGGCCACGCTTTGGCTTAGCTACAGCTTTCACTGCCATAGCTTTGGATGCTCCCTTCAGTGCAGCTTTCCCTTTCCCTTTTTTACCACCATCATCCTCACTTTGCACATCCTCTTCGTCTACTGCCTCACTGTCCTCAGCCTCACTCCTTTCCACCTCCTCCTCGGATTCACTAGGAGCTTGTTTGCCCTTTCCTTTTCCTTTCTTTGGATCCCCTTTCCCTTTAGGAGGCTCTTTGCCTCCCTTCCCCCCTTTCTTGTCATCTTTTGCCGCCTTTGTATCTTCTTTTGCTTCCCCCTTTCCCTTGTCACCTTTCTTAGGTGCAGCTTTGTCTGCTTTCTTTGGTGGCATTTTATCCTTCTCCAAAAGTCATGCATATATGTCACTATATCAAAAAGTAGTGGTCAGTGACAGAAAACTCAAACAGTAATACGAATGTTCCATGTGGAATGCAGGTTCAATGTACTGTTAATGAGCAAGCAGATCTCTTACATGACAAAAAATATGTCTAATAATTATCTTGAATGTAAGCCCAAGTCGAAATAATTTCCACTCCACACAAAAGCCAAAATGCTGATTGCTCCTTTTGTTCAGGACTCTACCTGACAGGTGTATTCCTCAGTAATGTCCGACAGAGTCTTGTCCTTGGCTGTAGTGCTAATTTTGGCAAGAGATTTCCCACAGACAAAAAGCCTCTTTATCTCAGGCATCCATGGATATTATCATCCCTATAAGCTTTTTCATGCCTTTGGAACATACTCCAGTTACACTTTTTGTCCTCTTGAGTTTTGCAGGTAGTGTCCTTCAAAAGCTCCAGACGTATGTGTCTGAAAGTATGTGAGGGCTCCCCGTAATAGCCACGAAGGGCACCTTAAATGTATCAACTACACTGACTTAGGGTAACATTATCTGTTTGGCTCATTCCTGTATAAATAATGCATGTTGGCTGAGCTGTTACTAAACTGTGTCTGAGGACATTTCCAAAAAGTATGGTAATGATACTGACCGAAGAGGAATGTGTCCTCCATCACATCTGAGGTGGGCTGAATGGTTGATATTATTAGTGTACCAAATACATAAAACAATTGTAATTTGATGCTGTCATGCCAACAAAACAAAAAAAATTAAATCTGTTTTCAATTGAGGCATGACTTGCAGCAGCAACATTTTGATTCAAAGCAATGTTATTAACCACCTAATATAACTATTGGAGATACAAATCATTTGAAATCATTGAATTTATATAACTTATTTTTTTATTTGTTGATTTTGCATTGTTTAGGCCAGTTGAAAACAAAAGGTATATTATTTGTACAAAGAATAAATATATAGCTTGCAATTGTCCAGACTGACATGATATGTTTTATTGGAAGAATGACTTCTGAGAGTTAATTAGCATTTCTTGATATTTTTCTATGAGCAGGAGAAAATCCAAACAGGATCCATTATTATGATGCTACCAACTCTCTGATACATATGTTTATGTCAGCTCTGAAAACACTTAGCGGTTATCATGGATAAGAATCACATATGTAGATATTAAGCTGCGTGATTATGTCTCTGTTGACCACTTAATATTCCAAGAGTTCATGACACTGGTAGGGATAAATTCTTAATGGCTGGTCTGTATTCAGTTCACTAAGAAATAATTAAATATTAATCTGAAATGTTCTAAATATAGAGTGACCCTATTCATTGTTAACAGATATTCGCCATCACATGCATATGTTGCATATTTATGTGATAATACATTTTGGTGATATTTAAACTGAATTTGTATTATTATTTTTATTTTTTTATTTGCTTGAAGAGATGGTTATCTGAAAATTAAATATTAATTCTGCCTCTGCTGTGCATCAGCTATTCAGCTGTTATGTTTTGAAACAAGTCCAAGAGGAGGTTCTGGGATGCTTTCTTTCAAGGATGTCCAATCCATTTCCAATACACAACACATAGTATGTCTTTAACGTTAGCTGTCAATTTAATTAATAAAATGCAAAAATAAAGAATTACTAAATCATTTTTGGTCATTATTATACTAAATGACGGTCTTAAAGTCATTTCAGCTTATTTTTTTAGCAGGATATATACAAAACTGCTTTTATTTTCTATTCAGGAATTAAATACATATTAGTGTATATATGTATAAGTAAAGAGAAGACATAAACCTGTGTAGGCACTTAGCTTAGTCTCCCTGGCGAGACGTAATGCATACCCCAAACCCTAAATGAACCTGTTTAAATCCAAGCCTAGCTATTCACCTAGGCCAAGTGCTGGGTAAGGTTACAATCAAGAGGCTTGGGGGAGGACTAGATTAAATTTCAGTGGTGTTAGAAATGGTTAGAAGCGAGTTATCTAAGTGAATAAAACTAGCCTGGCTGCCAGACGAATTTAGCCCCGCCCACACATTTTTTTGCTCCGGCAATTCGGTCTGGCCTCGCTCCATAGAGGAGTTATAATGCCCGAACAGAAAATGTTCGGACCAATGAAAAAGTCAGGGCGGGCTTTAGACGATGATGGACAGATGATAAACAGTAACGTAATCATCAACGTCATCAAAGGCGCTTGGGTTGAATTTGCTCTTATCCTAAACAGAGAACTTGTTCATGCATTCACCTTCACTATTTCTCTGAGAAACGATGATCGTGTTGGTAAGTACTCTGTGCATCCTTAAATTCTTTTATTACAATACTGGCAAAGATCGTTTACACTCCTCTTTTTCTTGTAACGTTACTTAATCCAGCGCGCGTGCAGACAGGGTTGCCACGTTTTTTTGCAATGTCGCGCACAATTGCTACTCAAAACTATAGCCCAAAACAATAACTGTCCAGGGGGGTTCTCCGGAAAAAAAATGTTGTTTGGTTGGCAAAATATGTTATTTTGGCAAGGTTGCCTGCTAAAATTCGCATTCCTGGGTTTATATAATCACATAATTGGGGTCGCTTCAACCTGCGGACATGGAGAAAAACACAGACTTGACAACACAGTGCAGTTGAGTTCTGTTGACATTTGACAACTAATGTTACGCGTCGCTCCGTTGCTCTGATTGGTTGTGGGTCTATCCAATTGAGGTCTTTCCTGGTTCGGTTGAAACACACCCCATAATCAAAGCCCAATGGAGCGGTACCAGACTCATATTCTGACTAGAATTGAGTATGACCACGTCAGGCTAGAATAAAACTATACATTGTCTCACACTGAACATATAAATGTCAAACATTATCTTTGCCACAGTGAAATTTCAAATGGGTGCTTAATGGAATAGTTCACCCAAAAAAAAAGAAAGAATCACCCTGTTCCAAACCTGTATACATTTCTGTGTTATATGCTAAACACTAAATAAGATATTGGACCTTATTGATTTTTTTTCCTCCGTACTATGGAAATTTAGTTGGGTCCATCAACAGTTTGCTTACCCATATTCTTCAAAATGTTCTTTTGTCTTCAACAGAAGACAGAAATTCATAGAGGTTTGAAAAAACTTGAGGATGAGTAAATAATATATGTTTTTATTTTTTAGTGAACTATCCCTTTAAATTGCTACTTTTAATATTAATGTTCAATTTATTGTTGTTTGTCTCAGGGTAAGAACTCCAGAGTCACTGAAGAAACTACATTTTTAAAAGCAATGAAAATAAGCCATGAATTGACCGGTTCATTACACTAATCGAAAACAAAGTGATCAATTCGTGTAATGAACTTCCTTATGCTTGCGATACCAGCCATTAATGAATAAATAATGAAGGGAAATCCTTAACAAGGCAGCTGGGGTATAGAATGGTCGTCAAATGTCCAAGATATGCCCGCATAGGGATAAATCGCCAGATATTAAAAGGAATATATAATTATATACATAATTAATAATATAAACAGATTTATTATTTTTGAATATCCTTATGAAGAAATACTTAAAAACTAGCACAAGAAACATAATTTAAAATAAAATGATAATAAGTAAATTTTGATATTGTCATGATTGTGACACTTACCTTAAAAATAGGTTGTTTTTTTATCATTACATCCAATCCCTTATCCCAACAGAGGTGTTCAATGGCTATGCTGTTCTGGAATATAAGATCCTTTCTCAGTACACTTAGTGTGCAGCACTGAACTATGCTGGCTCTAAACATTGTATGTTCATACAGTATAAGGGCTGATCTATTATGTTGTTCCTCTGCCAAAGTGCTCTCTTTCAGATGTAAAAGCTGCACAAGCAAACAGTCCATTTTCCAAACTGCAGAGATGGAACAAAAGCCACGGTAATATGACTTGCTTGTTTTCTGATTTGGACAATATTATATACCTCTGAGAAGCTAGCAGGTAAACAATTTCTATTATTTTAGAAACCACAGGCCTGGCAAACAATCCACCTCACCCCTTTTACAAGCTAATTGTTACAAGCGGTGGCTGTAGACATGTTTCAAAGATCTGCTCTTGCCCCTAGTTTTTTGCCCCAATCTTTTTCATTACAAGTTATTTCTCGTAGTCAAAACAACACTTGTTGACCTAAATACCAATAATTGTTCAGTACAGTAGACAGGCAGCTGCCCTCAAGAGGAAAAGCAAATTGTAGCAGGACACCCGTTTTAACATCAATCCGAAATGTATTTGTCTCCCTCTAAAAGATATATACTATTACCTAAAAGTCAGCATGAAATCAAAATGGAAAAATCTTTTTTTATGGGACATTGCAGTTTATTATAAAAAAATGTATACGCGCACAACACATTTTTTTTGTAGTTTAATTTGTCCTCGTAATCTATAATCAAAATAACTTCTCCCTCTTGTAGCGACATCTCTTCTCTCTTAATGTGTTTACTGGCCCGAGGGTGGGACAACCTGTCCCTCACATGACATACACACAGCGATAGCAGACCACAACTATCCAGGGCCTTCGCTAGTGGGTTGAAAGGTGGTGACAATAAGGGACCCCCCCCATGCCATTAAATGCAATATAATATACATAACTATGTTTTCAGCTGGCCGTCTTGATGCCCTACACGGAATTACATAATGATGCCCACGGATACGGTGTTCACGACTTTTATGAGCGGTGGGGAGAATTTTCTTGTGGTGCCCCCCTCAGCACTTGGTGCCCTATGCGCAGCTCATGTTGGAAGTGGCAGCACTGTCTGTGTGCTACGAAAGGAAGGGGTGAGCGGTGGGTGATTACAATTCACAACCTCACCACTAGATGTCGCTCAAATTCACACACTGCACCTTTAATGAAAGCTATAAAAATTTAGTTAAAGCTGCAGTCCGTAACTTTTGGCGCTCTAGCGGTTAATAAACAGAATGCATGCGTCTTAAGGAAGAACATTGTAGCCGGAACTACTTCTCTCTGTTTATGTCTATATGACGAGTCACACAGGTACTGGCTAACTCCGCAGTGGTGCCAACCCGACTGGTCTAAAATAGTCCAAATATAAACACTTATTATAGTTGTAACATAGTAATTCAGGAAAAGACAAAAACACAGTTTGGAAAATGGATTCATGATGTACTCACTCATTATATACATTTTGTACATTTTTAACACATTTCAATTATTATCTCAATTATCTCACCCCTCAGTAAAAATGGTTTAATCTATTAACATTTAATAGATGGCTATTCATTATTTCAGCTAAATTAGCAACAAACAGCAGAGGGACCCAATAAAATGTCCCACCCCAGCTAGTTAACAGAACCAATCAGCGTTGAGGCTGCTTCAAGAAACTAGTTGAATTTAGAAGTCAGGTAACAGTGGAAGTGAAACTGAGTGAAAATGTTGGAGTGGGGGTGGTGGGTACAGTAACATCATCAAAAGGAGAGGAAGGCCAGGAGAGCTGCTTAATCAATCTATCAAAATGTTTTTTAACAAGACAGTTTAGTGCACTGTATGGATGTCAATGTGATGGGATGCCGTGCCCTGATTATTTCACAGCCCGATTTACTTTAGCAGGAATATGACACCTAATAACAGCTGCCACCCGCACCCTCCTACCAGTATCTTAGCATACGCACTCAAAGTCCACGTCTGTTCGCACTATTATGTAGTTTGTTGGTTTGCATAGACCTTATGTAGCCCCACCCCTTTTGAGCAATATGCTCATTGCATTCTGTCTTCCAGCTTGTACTTCTACAGTATGATGGAAAGATCTTATGGATTTATGAATTAACCGCTCATTTTAAATTCTTCCGGTCTACTGACATTTGTTATGACATCCTCTTCAAACATTACAATGCTCATGATAACTTTCATTAACTAAATAAATAAATCCACTTCACAAGTTAATTACCGTTAAAATGGAAGTTCAAAAAGATACAATTGCAAAGATGGATGCCTGCTTGCTTGTTTCTCTGGCGCATAAGGTCTAAAACAGGCAGAAAAATGGATATCCAAGTCATAAGGATTGTATTTGTTGCTGATGCAATAAATTTAAGGTAACAATAATTTCTGTCAAGAAAACTCAAATTATTGAATAGAATATTATGCAGTAGCATTTTATCTTCACCGATTATATGAAGACAATAAGAAATTTAAGTGGTTTTATTTTAACATTTCACTGCATTATTTTAATTTCTGAATGTTTACCTCAGCTGTTAGACACCAGACTGACTGCAAAGATATTTCTCCCTGGTTTCACAGACCAGGCTTAAGTCTAGTCCCAGACTAAAATGCATGTTTGAGCTGTTTTAACTGAAAGCAACTTGCACTGACATATCTTAAAATGTGTCACTGCCATTGTTTTGTCTGAAGATGTTTTTTCTTTTCTTTCTTTTTTTCTAAGGCATGTTTATAAAAGCTACTTAAATGTCCTAATTGAACTAAAGCCTAATCCTGGCCCTGTCTGTGAAACCAGGCCTATATATTATATTGCTGGTAGGTCTACTTTTAAAAACGGTATTATTTTATTAATTTCTTTTATTAGATTGTCTTGCATACTTAATAATCACTTAATGCCATTTTGATAAAATCAAAACCTTTATTGGATTGATTTATCTGTTTTATTATTTTCCATATTAGGTTACATGGCACCAGATGTGGGCCTCCATGCCCATATCTTATACTGTGATATGAGTGGAGGGCAGTGGGGATCAATGTTTTTTTTCAGGGTCCCAGAATTCCCTAGCTGCAGCCCTGCAACCATCCAATCAATTCCTGATGGACAAAATCAAGTCACACCCTGCATTTTTTTCCATTTTCATGAAGCCGTTCCACACGGATTAACGTAACAATACGGAAGAAAAGACTATTGCAATGCCAAATTTAAGGTGCACTAAAGGTACAGGAGGTGTGTCTTTGAGGATGCCGCCCACTACTAGCTGTTGTACCCCTATAGGTACACTTTATGCACATTTTCTACTGGTAAATCACTAGGGGGCAGCACAAGCTCATTAATGAAGAGCGTTGAGATGAAAGTCCTGTGCGAACTGAAATTACACTGCTGTTTGTAAGACCACTCAGGAACCTCATGAAATTTTACTGTTTAACTCAGTTATTCCCTTTATATACCAACATCAATGTTTATACTCATTAACTTCCCTAATATTGTGTCTTATAACAATATATTTGATCGTGTCAAAAGCACTTCTGGTTTGACCATTCTAATAATTTGCTATGGGTCAACCTTCCATGCCTTAAATAATGACCTATTTGGCCCTCCTAAAGATGATGTCAGTGCTCTATAAAATATGAAAGTAAAACCATCATCTTTATATTGAGTCTTATTGACCAAGTGAGCAATTATTTACACCTACATATCCCACCAGTTTCAACTGCGATCAAGAATAAAGCAAATACTTTCACTAACTTTTAAAAACCTTCTAGAAAGGTTATGCAGTTTATTTCACTGGGCTGTTTAATGAGTGAAGTACATTTGCTCACTTAGAAAACAATATGGAATGGTTTTAAGGAGCTTCATTCTTTAGTAAGTTACACAAAGATAATTAAAGTTGAGATATTTCACAATGTCATACTGCCATACTCAAAAAATCCAGTTCAAAACCACATGATCAGCACAGCAGTAAATGATGCAGAATATCAGAATGAAGTAAAAGATGAAGTACACAGTCCCTTAGAGCACACACACACTAGTAGCACCATATGGCCCCAGCATCAAGTGTCAAGTTTACAAGCGTAGCTCATTGGCACTGCACTTAAAGTCCGTCTTACCATTATCTTTCCATCCAAACTCATTCAAAGTAACTCCAGCGTAGAAACATCAATCCTCAAGTTATTCCAAAACAGTTTCTTGCCATCCTGCTAATCATTTTAGCTCTTTG
>CM040934.1:11652152-11782152 GCA_023029165.1 Gobiocypris rarus | reverse complement strand
TTTCTCCAAAACATGTTGGGCTCTGTGTTAAATATGGATATTTTTCTTACAAAACCCCATCAATTTGATTCAGAAGGCCTTTATTAACCCCCGGAGCCTTGTAGAGAAGTTTTATGATGGATGGATGCACTTTTTTCAAATTTTGGGCTTCCATTTAAAGCCATTATAATGCTTGGAAGAACCAGGACATATTTTAATGTTAACTCTGATTGTATTCGTCTGAAAGAAGAATGTCATATATACCTAGGATTACTTAAGGGTGAGTAAATCATGGTCTAATTTTCATTTTGGGGTAAACTATTTAAACAACTATGTAGGAAGACACATCATGGCCATATTTCAGGATGACAATGTCAAGATTCATCAGGCATTAAGGATCATTTTCACACATGAATCAGCTCTGAGTCCAGACCTTAAATTCATTGAAAGTCTTTGGGATGTGCTGGGGAGACTTTACAGAGTGCTGGACTCTTGCATTGTCAATACAAGATCTTGATTACCTCACCTCTTGATGGAAATAAACATTATGAAGTTCACAGTTTGAGCCTGATGAATCTTGACATTGTCATCCTGGAATATGGCCATGATGTGTCTTCCTACATGATTGTTTAAGAAATTAAAAGCTACGCACTCCATCAATTAGGGTTAGAAGAACTATTACCAAACATTATACCATGCTACTTTTACAAACAGCAACTTTGATTTTGGCCAGTGTATAATGACTTCAGAACTATTCTAATGGGATGTTGCTGTGACTATTATCTACCCAAATATCTGTAAAACAGTTTAACCCCAACCACCAAAGTGAAAGCGGTTTAATTACAGTTGAAGGAAATACTTACATGCATTTTCTCATCAGGTGGGAAAATCTCCCTCTGTATAACACAATATACAACATTAATATGTATTTAGTATATGAATAATACTGCAATAACTGACTTAACAATAGATTATTAGAGCAATTATAAACCTTTCGCTTCACGATGTATTCCTCAAAATACTCGGCTTGGTTTGACACCCAAAACATTGCCACTGGAAACGACAGATACACCATCATCTATGAAAAATATATACATTCCCTTGTATCGGTTATTCACATAGGGAGGCAGAGATGAGCAATAGTTTAGCAAAACGGTACGACTAAGCTTCTGAGCGTTTTTTAAAAAAATATAAATTTTCCCAAAATTGGTTTAGTTTGTGTATATATGTTTATTTAGACAGTGCGGGCTACTTATAAGTCCAAAAGTAATCAAACTTACCCTAAAAACCTCTATTTTAACCCCCATGTCCTACAGCTTGACAGACACGCATTCAGGCACTTCCTGTTTTTAGGATGTCAAAATAAAGGTCCGCGCTAAACGTGCAGTCACGGCTACGGTTTCATGCTGCACAATGGAAATACTTCTCTGCAGGTGTGTGTGCGTCTGTTTTTGTGCATGTGAATTAACTAAAAAATCTCGAGAGGTTTAATTATTTTAAAATAAAACTAAAATAAACATCTTCCAGGCCCAGCTCACTCGCTCCTCTTACGTAAGCCAGCTGCAGGCTTATGAAAGCGCACGCAATCGCTGACCGGATGCAGGTGCATCAACATGATGATGTAAGCATGCAGTAACTTTACATCAGATACACTGTACGATGGTTGCTCTATCAAACCGCAAGACCAATATTCGGCTCTGCTTCACATATAGTGACATTTAAAAGAAAATTAAATAGTTATCTTAAAATTGAAAATACAATCATTTATTCATGTTATTTCAAAGCTGTTTGACTTTCTACTGTGGGCCACATAAGGTGATAAATGTGACCCTGGACCACAAAACCAGTCATAAGGGAGATTTATACATACTTAGAAAATTTTATAAATAAGATTCCCATTGATGTATGGTTTATTAGGATAGGATAATTAACAGAGATGCAAATATTTGAAATTCTGGAATCTGAGGATGCAACAACAACAAAAAGAGACAATCGCCTTTAATCATATTTTTATATATTTACAATAGGAAATTTCCAAAATATCTTAATGGAACGTGATCTTTATTTAATATCCTAGTGATTTTTGGCATTAAAAAAAAGAAAAAGAAAAATGGATAATTTTGACCCATACAATGCATTGTTGGCTTTTGCTCCAAATATAACCGTGCAACTTATGACTGGTTTTGTTGTCCAGGGTCACGAGGTAGGCAGAATGACACATTTTTTCGGACATTTATTTTGTAGAATAAAATGTGCAACAGAAGTGAATGGTGACGAGGCTCTAATTTTCCACAGTATTCTCATTTTGTAAATAAAGTACATTAAATCCACTGTATTGAAATCTTAATTGAAATTGTCTTTGAGGTGAAATATGACCCAACATTTTCTCATGAGCTTCAAATAAGATGTTGAGCAGTAACAAATGTTGCATAGAAGGCACACGTTTCTTTGTGTCACCCACTCGAACTGAAGAGTGAAAACATTACAGATGCATTGTGTGTAGAGCTGAACTATGGTAAAGTATAAAAAGGAGACACTCATTTTTGTTTCATTTTAATTTTCTATAAAAGAGATGAGTTTATTTCATGATCATAACAGATTGAACCATTGACCTCGATAGCCCACGCACATACCAAACAGTAATCGAGGAAAATGTTAAACAAACCCAAAAGAAAAAAAAACAAAACAAAAGAAAATAACAAAATACCTGAATAAAGCAAACTCTCTGCTGAGCTGCAGGTCAGCACATTCTCCGGAGAATCCGAATCTATGGCACATAATGTCCAACTGTTACCATGGAAAAAGAAAATACATTTAAAGGCTTGAAGGAATGAAGTGTTGCTCTTTTAACTTGTACAGACCAAATTAACCAAAGAAAAAGAAAAAAATAGATATTTATATAAGTGGACTTCATGAGGAAGAAGAAGAGAAAAACAAGTTTGCAAAGCAATGTCATTTAAATGAAGTATTGTTGTGATTTAAACCTCCGGGTAAGAGCACCCTCCCCAGCCACATGACGAACATATCCAAACATCCAGACACACGCGCACACACACACACACACACACACACACACACACGATGATGATCGGACATGTCCTCTTAGCAGTTTCGAGAAAATGAAAAACTAGTTGTTCGGTGTATACTTAAGAAGTCCAGCTAAAACTAGATTTAAACCTGAATATTGTAAATGGGTAAAATATAAAATGTTTACGTTCCTTTTTTGTCTTTTAAACACAAGCTCTCGCACCTAAATCCCCAATTTTCCCCGCCCCGTCAAACCGCGCCTCCTCGCCTCCCAGAACGTAATATATGCCAACTAGAATCGCAATACAATACAGGCACTGGAGAAAACACTATAAGAGAAAACTCAGAGGACCTGCCAAGGTCTCGAATTGTGCCCCCCGCCCCCCTTGCTGAGTCAAATAACAGAATTAGAACACATATCCACTATAATCGAACAAGAACAATAATAAATCAGAACGGTTTGATTTTTTTGTAACTTTTTTTCTTTCAAACTTTCTGCAATTATATCTAGCACAGCATACAGAGAGTTCTCTCTGCGCAGCTGTAATAAAATGATCTGTGAAAAGAAAAGAGGAGTCATGCAGTAACCAGCTGAGAGCTCCGTCGCGTTGGCCTGGTGTTCGCGTGACGCTCTCCGACGCGACAGCACGAACGTCTACCAGTTGCACAGAGTTGCATGTTTTCCTTCTGTATGTATAATACACTTAAAATAGTATTCTTTAAATTATATTCAAACTAAACGATACTCAGAAACCGCCCCGCATGGGTCAACGCTCCGGCCCGTGGCGAGACTCCTCACCAGGCCAACATGAAAACCATGAGCAATGAAAGTATATCTTCCATGATTCTGTCCTCAATTAACACTTGTCAGAATAATGCATATATTAGGGTTTATTTTCTACAAGGCTACCTAAACTTTTAATGACGAGTGGGGAGAACAAGAAAATATATTTATATATTTAGAAAGACATGTTAAGTGAAGCGTTTCGAGTCTCGGCTATCAGCATAAAAGGATATGGGTGTTTGGCATAGACATCAGAGGGTAAGGTGTTGGTAAGAGAGTTAAAAATATTTTAAAAAACAAAAACAAAAAAAGAAAGAAAAAAGAGAGAGAGAAAGAAAAACAAAAATACAACCAACCAATCAACCAAAACAGTAATTAAGAAAATACCTTTTTACAGTAGATCCTACATAATGAAAAATCTGCACATGATAACAGTGTGAAACACACCATGTTTAGTCATTTGTCACAGCCCCTGGTGAATATTGTTTGTGTTTTCGTGTTTACGAGTCAGAGGTGTAAGGCGAGCTGTACTTCCTCTCCCGAGGAAGGTCATCTAAGTGCCCCGATCCCATCCTGCCATTTGCCTGCGTGTTTTCGCGTAAAAGGGGGGTGGGTGGGGGTTTAGGATATAGCGAAAACGAAACGATGGGAGGGAAACCAAATCAAACAGGAAACAAAGACGTATTCTATTCCCCCACAGACATCTGGCAGTCGATGGATGCCGTAACTAGAGAATCAGTACATGTTATTGTTGTTCACATATTCCTCCGGCGATCACATTGTCCATTGCTCCCATATTCTGAATTAAGAGTTACACACACAAGTCCTCTCTTTCCCACCATGGTCACAATGGCAAATCCAGGAGGAATGCCGGAGAGGTGGTGCCGTCCCAGTGTGAGGGTCCCTCTTTCTGCCAAGGTAAAAGGAGAGCTACAGCCTCCCTCCCTTCACTCTCAGGGCCTCAGCTTATCCATCGCTAGTTCAGCCTCTTCAGTGTTTCTTTGTGGTCAGATGGGGTCTTTTTCCCTTACTGCTTTTTTGAGTTCATTCTGTCCATCTAGAGGAATCCATGAGCTTTTGTTTCGCAGTTTATATCTTCCTCTCGCACTTCAGAACAAGTTCTCCTCAAAGATAGCCATCAAATCGCTTTGGAAATTCATGTCGATAGTAGCTGCCATCTGCAGAGGCGGAGAAAAGCAAAATAAAACACTGGCACATGTAATACTCTCAACATTTTGAGCCGCTAATGAAATCTCAAATTACATCCATATTTTAACAGAAAAGCAATTCAAGATCTACTGTACAAGGCATAATTACACATTTGCCTTTATTACTACCATATTGCTCCAGCTCAACTGCTACTGCTTATCCTGAGTGACAATAACACTCAAATGTTTGGGGTCAGCTTTAATCATGACATTCTTGCAGAATCCTGCAGACCCTACATTTTGACCCTAGCAGCTGTAACTCACCGCCTCTCTCCTCCTCCTCTCCTGTTCCCGGCGACGTGCGAGCGCCCTCTGGTGGTCAAGTGCACTCTGGGAGGCAGCAGGGGAGTGGGGCGGGGCTTGGGAAGGTTGCGGGGCCGAGGGCGGCTGGGCTGGGTTCTGGGCTTGGGGCTGAGTTTGTTGCTGTTGCTGCTGCGGCGGCTGAACCTGCTGTTGCTCCGTCCGCCTGCGGGGCTCCTCCTGGGGCCTTCGAGACGTCTCAATGGAGTCCTCCTCATCGCGTCCCCTACAGAGAGCAGGACAAAGACAATGTCTGGAAATTGCTAAAAATGACCTTTGATTAAAATAGACAAGTTAGATTAAGATAGTCTGCTCTCTTACCGAAGTTTCTCTTGTTCCCTGCGCTGGCGGTCTTTCTCAGCTTGCTCGGCCTGGGCTTTCAGGGCCTTCTCTCGCTCTTCCTTCTCTCGGGCCACACGTCGAAACTGTTCAAAGCTGTCGCTGGAGGACTTCAGGGCAGACGAGGGAGTGGAGGTGGATTTCTGTGCCAGGCTCGCCCAGGAACCCATGTTCTTTAGTTTCACATCCTGGTCACGAAATGATACGTTACGAGGTGTGAAGAAAACATAACATTCTAGAAATGTTACAGTTGTATTCATGAAAAAAGTAAAACAAAAAGTTGTCCCTTCCACCCACCTGTACCTTTTTAGGTGCCACAGGCGTCTTGGACTCCTGTTTGAATTTCTCTTTGTCCTGCATGGAAGGAGGTGGACCGCTCTGCTCAGAGGAGCGGATGACAGGACGGGAACTTTCAAGTTGTTTCATATCTGCCCCTAAAACGAGTTGATATAGTTAGTTCCGCTCCTCAATATTTAGAATAACTGCACTGGGAGGTTTCACTGTTTCGATTTGTTTGGGGCTTTCTTCCGGAGTATGTGAGCAGTGTGTATCGGATTCATTAATGGTTGTGTAGGGTCACATTAATTTATTGTTTATAAAATAAAATCAATATAAACAAGATGGATGCAATATTGAATATCAGCATTACAGCACAAAGTGTGCTTAAAATAAACACAATTGCATGCTTTGAAACTTAACGGTTTTACTCACTCTGTTGGCTGTGACCTTGCATTATGGGTTTGCTCTCAGGGTGTTTGTGAGGCTCTTGTCTCATGGCTGGACTGAAGGGCTCACCGCGCATCACAGGTGATGGGGGCAGCTTCTCCTCTTTAATGCCAGCCAAAGCTGAAGGACCTCGCTGCGTTTCCTGTAGCAAAGAAAGCTTCAGTTACACCCCACCAAACACACATCTACAAAACCACAAACTATTCATCACTTATAAATACACATTGGAAAGAATCTGTCAATGGAAATGGTACTGACCTTTTTGGCCTGAGGAGGGGACTGGTGGACTAAAGCATATTGCGAGATTTGAGGGGAATGCATCATGAGCGGAGAGGAGTTATCTCGCATGTGTGCTGTCAAAATATAGACACAATTAAAACAGAAGTACTTGAAATGCTGTCCAATACAAATAAAAAAAAAGACCTGTTTGAACTTTGGAGATGTGTGTGCTGTGTCAGGGAAGTTTTTATGTATATTGTTATAAGATGTCTATTCATTAGGCAAATTCAATGGAGGTTACAAAACAAACAAACTAAAAACATCACAAACTGTGAAAATCATTCACTACACAAAGAAAGGTAAACAAGAAAATCTAAAATTAGTGATGATACATTTCAGCATTTTTATTATTTTTTATTAAACAGCTGTTTTTTTGTAAGGCTGTTGTGTTACCTGAGTTATAAGGGTCAGACTTGTGTTGACGTGGAGAGTGATGTTGTGTTGGCTGTTGCTGTTGCTGGATGATCTGCTGTGCTTTCGTGGAGGACATGGAGACCTTGTGTTGACTAGACTGTGTTTGCGTGGTCTGCACCGGGCCTTGAGAGAAGCTCAGCTGTGAGTGCTGCATGTGTCTTGCCTGATGCTGCGAGAGCTGCGGGGAGGGCTGGTGCGACGCAGGCGGCTGGGCTTGAGTCTGAACGGGGAGCTGCGGTGGGGGCAGGGAGGTCTGCGGGCCCAGCTGAGACTGAACCTGCACTGACTGCAGCAGAGACGGCTGGCCCGGCTGTTGCTGCCTGCTCTGCAGAGACTGCATTAGTGACGTCGGCGGCTGCTGCTGCTGCAGGCGGTTTGGCTGCAGGTGCTGCAGGTACATGGGCAGGGGCATGGAGGGAACGGGCTCCTCGTCGTCCTCTAGCAGCATCTGTGGGGGCTGGGAGGAGAGCAGGCCCTGGGGAGTGAGCGTGGGAGGGGAGAGCGGCCGCTGGCGGATTTGCTGTGTAGGATGCAGGAGGTGAGGAGGGAGGTGGTGCTGGGGCGGAGGGGGTTGCTGGGGCTGGAGCTGCTGCGGCAGGGTCTGCTGGGGTTGCTGCTGCTGGGGCGTGCTTTGCTGCGGAGGTTTAGGAGGTAGTGGGGCTGCCCTATTACTGGGCCGTGAAGGCTGCTGGGGCATTGCGTTGTGCAGGGCTGTAGACCAATGACAGAAAAAGAGGAAGACTGTCAATATAGATGACCAGAACATATCTAACATTTCACATGAAGCCTGCAGAGCACTATTTTGAACCAATGTTTTGACAACGTGACGTCGTAGTATGGCAACAGTAGTCTAACCAATAGTACAATTGCTTTAACTGACATACAGTCCCTGACAAAAGTCGTGTCGCTTATCTATTTTGTAGAAACACCTGCTATTAACCTGACTTTTAATTCATCAATTGGTGTTAGAAATAGCTCATATGAAAAGCTAAAACCCTCCCAAATGACGTTTAATGCACTGAAATAAATTAGTTTCACTGAAAAAAGATTTATCATTTAATCAAGACAGAAAGGTCAAATTTTGGCAAGACAGAAGTTGTGTCGCCTATACAGAAATTGAATAAATTTACTGCAAATACAAAAATGTCACCAAATCAAGTAGTAGTGCTGTGTGATCCAAATTTAATATCTTGTATGACTTCCATGAGCTTGAAGGACTGCATCCATGCTGTTTGGCAAGGTCTCATCAGGAATAGCAAAGAAAGCAGTCTTGCATGCCTCCCAGAGTTCATCAATATTTTTTTGTTTCGTCTTCCATGCTTCCTCTTTCATCCTACCCCACATATGCTCAATGATGTTCATGTCTGGTGACTGGGCTGGCCAATCCTGGAGCATCTTGATCTTCTTCGCCTTGAGGAACTTTGATGTGGAGATGGAAGAATGTGATGGAGCACCATCCTGCTGCAGAATTTGGCCTCTTTTATGGTTGGGAATATAAGAGGTAGCTAAGATGTCTTGGTATTTTAGACTATTGAAGTTCCACCCTGCAGATCTCTCGCACACCCCCATACTGGATGTAACCCAAAACCATGATTTTTACGCCACCAAACTTCACTGTTTTCTGGGTGAATCTCAGATCCATGCGGGCTCCAGTAGGTCTCCTGCAATATTTGCGGGGACTGTGGTGTAATTCAACAGAAGATTCATCTGAAAAATCCACCTTCTGCCACTTTTCCAGCGTCCATCCTTTTAGCAGGCTGTGGGCTTTGGCAAATGCCACACGGTTTTTCAATTGTCTTTTGTTTAGTGCTGGCTCCTGGGCACTGATTCGACCATGGAGGCCATTTCGAGACAGAATTCGACAAACTGTTCTTGTTGACACGGACTTCAGGTGACCAGGTCTCGTGGAGCTCTGCTGCAGTGGAAAATGGGCTGGCCTTGGATTTTCGAGCCAACAAACGGTCCTCTCGAGCAGTTGTCTTGCGGGGTCTGCCTGACCTGGGCTTGTCATAAACGTCTCCAGTCTCTTCAAATCTTTTTTTTATCCTCTGTACTTGACGCTGAGACACTTTGAAGGTGTCTGCCACATCAGCAGTGGATCTGGTCTTCAGCCTCTTGATAATCAAAACTTTAGTCTCAGGGTGAATCTTAGGCATGTTTGCAGAGGTCTATTTGCAGTTGATGTGAAGGTCTAGTGTACTGTGGTTCTTTTTATAGACACCTGAGATCTAATTGATCCATTATTAGTCACAGGTGAAGCTCATATGACAATTCGACAACACTTATGTCTTTGCAAAAATTGACTCAATAGGCTTTACCAAGCTGTGAATATTAGAATATTTTTTGACAGTTTCATTTTGCACTGAAACATTATTACAAAAGCTGTTGGGATTAAAATGAGCCATTTCTTGTAAACAAAAATCTTGATAAGAAATACATTTCAGCGGCACTTCAGGTCAATTTGTACAAAAGCCACAAGACTTTTTGTCAGGGACTGTAGAATAGATGGACATGGACGTGTTTTTTTTTTTAATCATCTGGGGGCAGTTGAATAAACTCGGCTACTATGGCCTCATTCAGACTGTCGGTCCAAATCAGATTTTTGTGCATATTCGACTGAAAAATCAAATTTTTGAAGAAAATGGCAATATAACGGGGACATGTTTTGAAACTGACGGAAACAACAGCACGGAATAAAGCCACATATACCAGCCTCATACGGTTCTGCCGTTGCCCCAGAAGATGCAGTGGCAGCCGCACAATGTCATGTTGTAAATAAGACAACATCTGTATTGCATACCCCTCTATGTTGCAGTTGTTGTTGCCGTTTTTGCATTATGCCTACCAACCCTTAAATTTAAGGGGAACTAAAATACAAAGTTTTGTTTGATTTACCAGTATTTTACACTTTCTAAAATAATAATAAAATGTGACACACAATGATGCGACTTATCAGTTTTATCACCTGGTACATTTGGGAAAATACTTCAAAAATACATCAAGTCAGTTGTAATAAACAGAAAGTTTCCACTCACCTGGGGATGGGAGGATGGGGTGCTGGTTCAGGAACGGGTGCGTCTCAGGCGACACTGGGCCTCCTGGAGGGTGAGCGTTGAGGTGAGGTGGTGCAGGGGAAGACGAGTCATTGGTATGGTGGGGAAGGTGCATGAGGGGCTGGCCAAAATGAGCCAGAGGGTCAAAGGGGTTTTCCAGGAGCTGCGAGGGCTCCAGAGCTGTGACGGGAGGAGGCATGTAAGTGGCAGGAGAGGGATGCTGCTGCGGTTTCAGCTGAGCGCTGGGCTGAAGTGCAGGGGTCTGGGGTTGATGGGGAACCTGTGGCTGAGGCATGCCCGGAGCCACTGCCTGGTGATGAGCCTTCTTTCCTTCACCCCTCCCTCTCTTCTTCGGCTTAGAAGCCATCCCTGAGTTTGTGAAGAGGAGATTCTTTATGCAAAGCAGCTTCTTGGATCAGTTAACATAGCAAATGCATTAAAAATTCAGCTGGTCAGACGTCATCAAGCTGCAGGGCTCACCTGTCTCCGAGTCTTCACTTTCTGAGGAGCTGGACTCGCTGCTGCTGCCCGACTCGGATGATGAGCCTTTTGTCTTTGCAGCACTCACTGCCTCCATGGACTTCTCTGGAACTGAAGGACGTTAAACCATGAACAATGACCCATACGAATTTGAATCTCAGGTGATGCAACATGGGAAGCATAAAATACAAGTGTAAACCCTTTATACACTGATTTCCAATGTTTTGTTAGCGTGTGAAAGACACAATGTTTACATGCACTAAATTACCTAAATCTGTTTGTGTGAACCCTGATTTACATATTCGTTTACATGTGTATCATGTATTCTGAACAAATGCGATAATTATTTTTGACTTGACAACATATCTAAAAAGAAAGCTTAATTTGTAAAGAGTTTTTTAAACAAATATTTAGTAAATATTCAGGCTCCTCCACGGAACAGCTCAAGACATGAGATATAAATAAACTTCCACGTTCGTAAGGCATCATTTCAAGTCTACACCAGCCCTTCCAATCCGATCGAAATTTAATTCAAATCAAGCTTTATTGGCTCGACTGAGGTGTCCGCATAAAGACCTTTCATACCGATTGAACAATGAATGCAATTACTAAAAGATTTGGGTGCATGTAAACATAGCTTGTGTGTTGCAATTACAATATTGTCAGGAACTCAATATGGACACATCACTTTTTAAGGGTCAATACTAATGTGACCCAGACTACATTCTGGGACAGGGGTGCCCAATCCTGCTCCTAGAGGGCCACCTTCCAACAGTTTACCTCTATCCCTATTTAAACACACCCGTAACAGCTCATCAAGGTCTTCAGGATCACTAGAAACTTCCAAGTAGGTCTGTTGGAACTCAACTCAAGAGCAGGATTATAAACCCCTGTTCTAGGGTACAGCTACACAAGCAAAATATAGTAATTGTGCCAAAAAAAGTTGTTTTTTTCCTAGGTAGGTATAGCCAATCACCTGATCCAATGGAGTTTATGTGGTTGGACCATGATTGACTGACATTAATGAGTGTAAACAAGGCCTCAGGGATAAAAAGCTTTGTAAAGTGATGCTCTTGATCACTCACCAGCAGGCTTCTTCTTCTTGCGAAGACAGGACGACACGTATCTCTCCAGCTCCCGCAGCGTAGAAGGCTTCAACGTCTCAAAGTCGATCTCAATCTCGTCCGGGTTGGAGTTCTTGAGCGAGGGCTCACGGGACTGGATGATGTGGACCACACGGCCCAGCTTGTCTCCAGGGAGCTTGTTAATGTCCAGACTCAGCTGTCTCTTCTCTTCATAGGACATGGGCTTACACTTCTCTCCAGTAGCCATGCCTGCCATTGCAGCACCTCCAGTCAGACCCAGATCCTCCTCAGAATCCAGGCCTGCCACAGGCTGCAGGGTTGGTGGGGCTGCGCCTGGGGGAGCCATGGAGCGACTACCCTTACCACCTCCCTCCTTTTTGCTGTAGAGCATAAGACAAGAAAATCTAATTTTCCATAACACTACACAGTTAAAAGGTAGACAGCTATATTTTATGGCTCACCAAATTGATAAAAGCAATTAAACCATGTAATTTTGGATTCTTTCTTGTCTAAAATGGGTTTGCATAATCAAACGTCTTAGCCCACCTTAGCTTCTTGGGCTTCTTCGGAAGAGGATCCTTGTTCTTAGGCTTTCCTTGGACCTTGAGGGCAGGAGGCGGCTCCAGGATCTCCTCCAGTGGAGGCATGACTGCTGCTTTCCTTTTGTGCTTGTCTTTCTTTTTCTCCTTCTTTTCCTTCTCTTTCTTCTTTGGTTTGCTGGCCGGAGGCTGGGACAAGGCAGCCAGCTGCTCATGAACCGCTTTCAGCTGAGCAACAAAGGAGAAGAAACAAAATAGGGAGATTACAGTCGCTCAGTAGAGAGTATTACATCTTTGTGAAGTTTTTTTTTTTTCTCGTATCTTTAATGACCGATCTCCTGGCCTTAGGGACGTGTTGGCAAAAACGTAGTAAACATAGTAAAAATCTAACTCACCTGCTCCTGAAGCTCTGCTAGCCTCTGGGCTCTCTCCTCTTCAGAGTCGTCCGTGGAGGAGTCGGATTCAGATGAGGAATCACTGGAGCTGTCTGAGGACGAGGCTGTGCCCATGGGCGGTTGTGTCTTTACAGGAGCCGGGTGGAGCACTGGCGCAGGAGCGGGTGCCAGCATTTCCTCTGGCTCGTCGGGCATTTTAGCAAAACGCATCTCAAACACATCCTACAAAAAGAAAGAGAGAATCTTTTGAGGATCTAGTACAAGACTCTCAGCAATGTCCACTAGAGTTAACAACATATCGTTTCTATACTGAACACCTGAATTTTCCTATACTTCACAGTGTAAAGATTACTTCTGACATGGTCTACTGCAAGTAAAATTGACTAGCCGACTAGACATCTGACTAAAACAAACAAACAACACTTGTCATGCAAGCCCTAATGTACACAGTCTCTTGCAGGTGTCCACATACCTGCAGTTTGCGTGCCATAGCCACCACTTCATGGTCTGGAGGGTTGTACTTGTAACAGTTGGAGAACATTAACCGCACATCTGCTGCAAACTCCTGAGCATCTCTGTACTGTCTGGTTTCCAACTTGTCCTGCACAACCAAAGAGAAAACTGAACTAATAAGCATGGTGCGCAAACAAGGCTCGTCCCTCGACTAAGATCCAGCAACTGTATTTTCACCTTAATAGTGCTGAGGTCCATGGGATGTTTGATGATGTCATGGTAATCGTGCAGCCCTAAAGCATCCACATCCACTGGCTTGTAGAAGGGCCAAGCATATGCTGCATGCTTCTTAGCGTACATGTCCTTTACGATGCCCAAGCAGTAGCGTAACTGTTCTTGTTGCTTAGGGCTGTGGGTTCCAGTGGCGACTGTCCCATGGTGCTGGGAGTCTGGTGCCTCCTTTTTGGGTAGTTTGCTTGGTCGTGTACTATCCCGGCGTGGCAGAGTCTTCCCTGACTTTGACTCGGCGGGCGAAGACTCGCTCAGCTGGTCATTTGCCGTAGGTGTCGTGGTGTCTGCTTTCCTTTTCTGACTTTTTCTCTGCTGCTGATGAAAAATGGAAATTTAAGCACGTGAGAAGAGAAAGACGCACCTTTAAAAACAAAGACTGACATTATGTTTGAATGTTACAGGCCAACTTACTTTGGGAGGCATAGGGATGGGGCTTTGTAGAATAGAAGCAGTGCTCTGCTGCATGTGCACGGGCGGCAGGGCAGTTTGGGTGGGGGGAGGCACAGCCGTCAAGATGGGGGCTGGTGGGTTGCAGTCAGCCGGGCCCAAAGAAAAAGGTGGCCCTAATTGAGGCGCGAGAGGAGGAAGTGAAGGAAGCGAAGGGAGCGAAGGGAGAGGAGGGGGCACTCGAGGGGGCAAGGCTTGCATGGTAGATTGGGGAGGTAAAGTAGGCGGACCCTGTGGTGGTCCTCTTGTTTGTGGCCCAGGGGCAAGATTGGAAAGGCCACGTGTTTGAGGGATTGTGGGTGAAGACTCAAGGCCAGGCCCAATCTTCATGTTTATGTCTAATAATACAAAGAGAGAGAAAACAAAAGAATTAAGGCCCATTCACACCGAGAACGATTGCTATATTAGTGCCCACACCAGCTGACAACATTCTTTTTATTCTAAGTGCATGCTGAAGTTTTGTCGTCTGCCCCCTACCATCACAAATACAAAATTAATTGCAAAGGTGCAGAGACATTATCAGCTAGATCATTTGTGCTTCACTGTCTTACAGCAGCCGACTAGGACACGCAGTGTGAGTGGCCCTCAAGTAAGAGATTTATACCTGGATCCCTCCTGCCCCGGCCACGACCCTTGCCGGATGAGGTCGACATCTCGATCTCCTGCTGGGGCATCTCTGAAATCTTGTGGAGGAACACTTTCTCCAGCGCTTCTGCCATTAAGACTATGTCATCCCCAGGCTGCAGGGGGCGACACATACCATTAACCACATGCCCCATCACACCACTTCAATCCATTCCAAATGATGGTAGCAAAAGTGTGAACCAGTACCTTATTGTAAATGTAGCAGTTAGTAAACATGGTGTTGAAGTCTTGAATACATTCTTGGGCATTGACATAGAAACTGTTCTCTAGGCGTTTCTTGATTGTTCCCATGTCCATAGGATTTTTGATTATCTTGTAATAGTCCTAGGGAGAGGAGGTTACAAAAAGTCAGCATGACGCATCACAATCCAAAACTTTCATCATCCTAATGGCCTTTTGTTATAATAACAGCAAGTAGCTTTGAGACTTTCAAATGGAGAACATTTTTGACAGCAAATACATTTACACTCATTTTAAAAGTTCAAACTCAAACTCTTTTTTTAAAAAAAATGTATTATTCCATGTAAACACGTTAATCTGACAGAAAACAAGTTTAAAGTCTGGTTAATTCATTTATAAAATAAACCAGACTTGACTTGAATTTGCACTAGTCTGGCTTTTGCAAAAACATACCCGGATAATAACACTGTAGCTCGACTTCATTAATGTAAATTTATTTGTTTTATCAATTATGCTGAATATTACCACGCTAATTCCGCAGTAAGCATGATATTCTGCTTCTTCTTTTTTAAATTTTAAGTTATTTTAAATGTTTTTGCTTTTTACATAAATGTTCAAATGTTTTGCCACTTGATCAACATGATATATAAATCTATAGAAGTAGCCTAATGAATTTAATATGTTGTTTAAATGTATTGCTTTAAAACGTGAATACGTATTTGAAATATTGTATAAAAGTACTGTGTACAAAGAAACACAATGCTGAAAAAACAATTTTCAATAACAACTTCTGGATTTGAAATAAAAATAATGAATAAATGTTGTGTGAGCCTGTGCTGCTTCTATACCGCATATGTACTAAAGTACGTACTGCAAGCAGAGTATGTTTAAACCTGCCTTTTGGACAACAACAACCAATATATAAATATACCAAAATCAATCATTCAAGTACGCATCGTGACATGTATACTCGGGCAGACAGATTAACCCTACAAAGCAGGCATTGAGTATTTTTATAAAGTAAACATACGTTTTGTTTTGTTTGTTTTTTGCAACTTATTTATATGCATGTTATGCAAGTAGTACTGCTAAACAAATCTCATTGATTTATACAGAATTTCATCTTTTTTTGCCATAGAAATATCAGTATCTTGTTCAGTTTGGGCCTCTGAACAAAGCTAATGTGTTTTTCCCTCTGTATGAATCCAAGAACTGGGCAAAAGGTATGCCCCTCAGTGTGAGAAGGTCTGGACAGTTGAAGGAACTGTCATTGTCTTGATCGAGCCAGTGCTGCATTATCACGAAAGTCTATCACTTGCATGTTTTAAGTCTTGCTATTTAACCAATCGAGAAGCAAAAGAGAACTTAATTCGGTACTCGTGCAATCAGTTGTTAATCAAACAACAAAAGAAAAAACAAACATTTTTAATAAGGTTTAAAAAGTTTAATAAGGATTAATCAATATTTAATTTGTACAGACTATGCAGTGTTATTTTACATTTGATTTCTATACTAAACTTCTGTGACTGAAAACTACTGTTAGATCCACCAGAAAAAAACCTGAAAAGCACTGATGATTATTTCATTCGAATCTTAGTTCTACTGATTGTATTTATTTGTACTATTGTTTTTGCTTTGATTACTACATTTTGTACTTAAATAATCTTGCAATTCAAACTATGTGTTTGCATGTGTGAACCTGTTTTTGTGATGGTTGGGAAGAAGCTGGCCGTGACAGCCATCAGAGCCTGATGCATCAAACTCAAATGCAAACTTTTTTTAAACTTCAATAAAAATATACTTAGATTTTTTCGGACTATTATTTCATATCAAGATTTACAGGGTTAAGACTGTAGCTCGACTCTCCAAAAACCAACAGTAACTTGATGATGTAAACTGATGAGGTGTATTTGTGAGCAGGTTACATAGCAACATAACCAGTGGAAATGTGGGGCGGTTCAGGGGCTGAATCACAGACCATCAGACAGAGGACCTGCTGCAGAATGACAACTAGCAACATTTCAGTGGCAAAAGAATTACAGTAAACATCAGTGCCGGTACGCTGTCTGACAGGACCTGTTCATCACAGACATGACAGGACTGTAAATGGACATAGATCACTCACAGGCAGATTTAGCTTAACGGCGTCAACAGGAGAGTGGAAAGGCCAAGCGAACTGATGCTTCCAAAGAGTCTTCAGCACCACCTTCAGCAGGTACTGCAGCTGGTTGGTCTGGCGCTTGGGCCGGGTAGGGTTGGCGATTTCTGGGGGGATGGGGTTGAGGAGGGAAGGGGCCTGGGACGAGGGCTGCCCCTGACTGCTGCTGCTCCCCGACATCTGCACTGCGTCCAGGCCGTCTCCCATAATGGCGGGGTGGAGCGGGCAGAGGGACGGGAGGGGGTGGGGCAGGACACCACTCGTTCAGTCTCGAGCCAGGCGCGGGCTCCACAGGGAGAGCACCGCTATTTCCATTGCACTCCTCAGTGGGCTCTCTGAGAAGGAAGCAAATCACAGTCATTAGCTCTTTAATTTACATCCATGCCATCTGCATCAGATCCATCACTGTAATCATCACTATCATCTCAATTATACTTAACTATCTGCACACATCCTCTCTGCCCCCCCCCCCCAAAAAATAGCATTATTCAAATGCTTCATGTTTGCTTAAGTAATTGCCCATGGATTCTCTAATTATCCCCTGATGTGGTCTGAATCATTAACATCTTCCAAAAGACTCGTACTGGGTTTTAAAGCAGGACACTGTCAGTACGCTGTATTATGTCCAAGTAGGTGCTGTCTTTCCAGCTGTGGACCAGGTATTAGTGTATAATGATACAAATTACTGTAATCTGCAGGAATAACAGAAATATGCTACCTTTTAGTTGGCCAGTGAGTCTTGTAAACTAGACTATAATCTGTACAATGAAATGATTCATTTCAGCCTTTCACTAATGCACTAAAAAAGCAGCATGTAACAATAGGAGATTGAATAAGTCACACAAATTTCACCATCAAGCTTTTCAATGGCAATAAATTAAGACCAATGGCCACCCTGCCCCTCAGTGTCAACTTTGAAGCGGCTTTGGTCGAGCAGGTAAGTCTGTACCAGCACCCACTTTACTCTGCTCAGTCACTCATGGTCCAGGCGAACGCTCCACTCATGTACCGCTCAAGCTCACCGGAAAAGCGAAGTCTGCTCAAATAACATGCCGAAATTTCTCTGTAGTAGACTTGTTTCTGTTTGCAATAGCCCTACTGTGCTGTAACATGGTGTGGTATAGCCGTGCTGGGCAACGCTGGTAAAATAACGTTACCCTCATGTTCACTGATTCACTCTTTGCTATCAGTTCACATGCTCTGATAAAAGCTTTGTAGGACTATACATTTTGATAACTGGTAAATAAATATAATGTTAAATTTGATTGTTACATAAAACTTGACTGTATCATATATTGATATTTAATGTTGTATTAATATATTTTCTGTCCAATTTTGGGTTTTTTATTTTATTGACATGTATTTTTTTTATTCAGATTCAATAAAATTATTGAGTTTAATTAAAGTCTAATATTAATACAATTATACAAAATCTGTATAGTCTTGGCAGCAAAAGTTTCAAAGCTTGCAAATTAGCATTAGATGACCTTATGAAGTTAAAAAGTAAATGCAAGTTTCTTGCATTAGATGACTTTTACTAGTCATCATATGCTTTAAATGAAAAATGAGCCCCACAGCGTACCATGGGCTAGGCAATGACGTGTGTTTTGCTTAGGCAAGATGATCAGATAATTGTGCTTGAGTAGAGGAAAGAGAGAGGAAGAGCAAAGCGTGATCTCATCAACACAACGTGCCCAGGTGACACCACGACCAAATGAAGCATCATCACAGAGTAATGTGGCAGAGTACAGTTTATGTAGAGCTCAGAAGACAAACCGTTTTTACTCCTACAGACCATCCTGCACCTCCACAATCAATTTTTGTTCTTCAGCCAGTTGTTTTTCGATTGAAGCGTGTTAAAGGTCAGCCTGGTAATTGATACCAAAGGAGGGCCTAAATGTCTTCGCCTCTCTAGTAGTCACACACCCAGCACTGGCTCGGTAATCTGGCAATCCCCACACCTACACTTCCTGCTAATGAATCCTCATGTCACATCAAACTGCTCTCTAGAGCCTTATATCTTTCTACATCTCTAAACATATAAACATCACAACTGCAGCACTACCACCGAAAGCATTACTCAAATGAGTCAACCGCAAAATACTTCAGGTTTAGACAGTCGTAAATAATCAGAATTGGAACATTGAAAGCGAAACTTGATGTCACTGTGCTTAAATGAAAAAACAGGATCAGAGGAACGTGTTACGACACTTGATGAAGTGTGTGGACAGACTGCTATTCCCCTGCAGCATGCATCTCACAGGTCACGCCAGAGCTGTAGTGACTCGTTGGCAGCCGCCGTCTCCTGTCAAGTCTTCATAAAACATGATATGTATTCAGTCGGGATGAGTCCACAGTGACTTCCTGAATCATTCAAAATGACTGAGACCTAGCAAAAATAATCAGAAGTAGGACAGTAAAACAGTAGGAAGCAAAAGGGAGCCAATCTCAAAGTGCCCTCCAGTATACTTTTCTGCAGTCAAATTAGGGGTATTAACTGCTGCAGGACTGACAATAAAAAGGCAGTGAACTTGTGTTGTGTCATTAAAACGTACACAAGCTTTGGCTGTAATAAAAACAATAGTGTTATAATGATTTTACAGCACAGCAGCTGCCAAGTGTTCTCTCACTTTGAGCCAGCTCAGAATCATTTCACTTCTCTTTTAGTTTTTGTTAGAGCGTTAAATCATGATATTATGCCATTCATTGGATCTCAATCATGAAACAAGAGCAAAACAAACCTGCAAGTTGTTCATAAAACCACCTTTGTGTAAATGGCTGCAATGAACTCATAACGATTTACACAAGAATGGCTTAAGAACTATTTAAACAAATTCACCCTGCTTGTGTTTCATGAAGCACACCCACTGACCAATAGTTTGAGTACACAACATGCACTTCATTTCTCAGTTATGTGGCAGAGAAATACTCCAGCTCAACTAGTAGAGAAACAATACCAAGGGATCAATTCCTAGGGAACACAAACTACTGAAAGAGAATGAATGATTTCGGGGATAAAAACATCTGCTAAATGAAAACAAGTCAACAATGAAATCAATTTGAATTGAAAGATTATGGTAAACTCAAACTGTACTTGATTTGTCTTCCGGGAAACATGCAAGTAACTTCTGTTGCTTCCGAAGGGCAATGCTAAATAAAGTAAACATTTATATTTAAACAAAAGAAGAAAATCTTTAAAAGTTTTCACCCCCAGCTCTTAATGCATCAATGAATGTTTGAACTAGGGATGCATCGATACTGATACCAGTACTTGGGTGTCGGTCCGATACTGTGCTCATATACTCGTAAAACTACCCTTAAACAACCACATCCGATACCGCTTTATAGCAACGCCTCTTCGGCTGCAGAGCAGCGCGGAAAGTTACAAAATTCGCCTTGGACACCACCAAGCTAAAGGGCATGACCACAATGACTTTATTGTTGCCGCATGCACCTTTTCGCTAATGCGGACGCTGACAGTATAAAGCAAGCTTAGCCTCTCCTTATGCAGATACCTCTCGGAATAATACAGTGGTATTGAATGTGAAAGGCTGTTTAGTAGGGATGTGCGCAACGACTAATCTAACCCAAGGGGCGGGAGACCGTGTGCAATCTATCCACTTGAAAGAACATTTAATCTATGAATAGTCAAATCCCATACTGAATGTCGCTAAAAACAGATCACATACATGCGAATGTCTGCTTGCATTATGATCATTGTATTAAACTTGAGCATTCATTTTACCAAGGATAGACATTAAAGACAATCATTAATTTATTTACGAGTCCATTGGCAGTGCAAGACCAGTAAGTAAAACCTAATAGTCTATTATAAACAGATCTCCTCAAATAAAAGTTAATCCACATAAGTCAGCACGTTAAGATATTGTTGTTCGTTACCATGGCAACTACTTGCGTGTCCGGTATGAAGTATGTACGCAAGAAAAGTTTGTCGTGTACGTTTAACCGTGTTTTCATATCTAGGATGTTGATATAGCAACTGTTCCAAGTGCAAAGTAAGTTTCACTCATGTTTCACCTTTAATCCAATACTAATGCTACGTTCCAGGCAGGTTTTTGAGCCCGTAAGTTATGTCTTCAAACCATGATTTACGACTTTGGATAAATAACGTTAGAGCAATAGCTTATTTTGATAAACGATTTGGTTTTTAATGTATGACTTCCATGAACACCGCATCCGTAGGGGCTGCCATTGTTTCGCGGGCGATGTGACGTCAGAACTCGTAACTGGGAGTACATCGATTTAGTACGAGTTCACGGGTGGGAAGTCACGGGTTTGACGGCCGTTCCAGTGCAAACTGGAAGGTTACGGGTTGACTGGAACGCGGCATAATTTCATACCGTATTATCCCATAAAGACTAAGCAAGCTTAATTGTTATACTTGTTTGACATGACATGGAAGAAAACGGAAAAGTTGTGTGCAAGCTTTCAAATTCAAAATCTTCAACCACTTTCAGAGTGGAGATGTCTCAGTCTGAAGCCTCCGCGAGAGCGCCAGAGAAAACAAACACATGGAAAACCTGAGGTAAAATTAAATTATTTTGTTTTGCTGCAGATATATACAAGTCGACTAGCAGCACTACTAACATTTAATCAACTAGTTGGCTAGTCTCGCACATCCCTACTGTTTAGCTCAGACAGAAACAGGCTCATAGCTGATGACTAGGGGTGTAACGATACGATATAACGACACGGTTTGGTTCATGTCAGGGTTTTGGAGCCACGGTTCAGTTCGGTTCTGTTTGCTGTGGAGGCAGGGTTCATAACAGGGCACCAGCAATAACAACACTAGATTAACTTTTAACTTAATAATAACAACAACATATAATTTAACTTATTAACTTAATAGGCTAATTTAACTTATTAACTTTATATTAATTAACTTTATACATTGGCTTCACATTTTCTTTAGAGCAGTTAGCATACCTGCTTAAACTAAAATTAAATATATGCCTTCACTGTAGACTATAAATAATCTAATTTTACCATATACCATGTTAAAAAAAACAAGCACATTTATTACATAAAAATTGATGACACACACAAGTAATTTCTCACTTCAACCTTATTAACAAACACTTAAATTGTACGAATATGACTAATATTGATAAATAAATAGGCCTATAAATTAAATAGCAGTTATTTGTTAATATACCAACATACACCACACTAATTTAAAAATAAACAAAACAAATTGAAAATATAGTGGCATTTTGGGGTTATGGAAACAACAGTTACCATGGTGAATACACAATACATCATGAACTGTTAATGACACATGAAAACTGCTCCTAATGATCAGAATGAACACCTGCATGCAAATCATTCCCAACTAACACACGTCAAACCAGTTACATGATTCATTGGTACTTTACTTTTATTTCATGACTTACGAATTGACATCGAAACGTTGCATGCTCATTCTCTTGCGCTTTATTAAGAGATACACGACGCGCCTCATGCGCACATTAAACAAAAGAGTGTGCGCTACGAGCACAGTATAACAGCTTGACAGGACACGAAAACGGTTTTCTGAGGTGAGAGATTTTTATTTCGAAACAAGGCACAAGCTACGAAAATAATGTTGCTAGGACTCCAAGGTAGCATTTTACCTATACCTGGCTAAATGGGGAAACTGGCTCTCTGTCCTTCCAACATGCAGCTTGAGCGATCACCCAAGTCATGTGAAATACACTTACAAGACAAAAGTTAGTTTATATTTAGTAAGGCTTAGTCTTTAGTAGTCTACTGTGCTAACATACTCTGTTGTGTGGTAAAGTTACTGAAATTCACTGAATGCGTTACAGGTTACATTTATGTGAAATGGGCAGCAGTGCCATGTTTGTTTAGAAAAACAAGTTGAATGTTAAAATGTAAGCAACAGGATCAAGTTGTGTATTTACAGTCAGAAAGTGAAAAACATCTATAATGCAAATAAAACATTCTTAGAAGAACTGCAATGGTATTATTAAGTACTCGTATCGGTACAAGTATCCAAATGTAAATACTTGAAATTGGTCTGAAAAAAGTGATATCGGTGCATACGATATAACATTTTATTAGTACCGGCATTTTAAAAATGACAGCACTCTAATAAGAGCAGTATTTCTTCATTTGCGTCGATGTGTGACAACAGGAGTGACGACGTGTGTGTGTGTGAGCCCTGCTTCCACCGTTCACTAAAAACAACAGAAATGCTTGCATTAGAGAATAAAGTGTGGCACGGCCGGGACGTGCTCGCACTGCCGGATTATGAACTGAAACTGACCGCGACGTCAGTTTCGTGGAATATTGGGTTGAATGATCAAAAACATGCAAGAATGCACGTCCTGTCGAGTATTCAGGTAAACACAGTCGGGTATGACTTTAGTGAAAGTATACAGTCAGTGTTGAGTGAGAAATCGTGAGTTACAATGACTTTGGTCCGTGCAGCTCTTAAAGGGCTGGGCAAAATATTCTGTGTGATTAATGTTAATCAAACAACAAAAGAAATTCCCATGCTTGAATTTAATATATTTATTAAGATCAGTGCATAGTTAATTTACAGAGTGACTATGCAGGAACATGCTGACCAAATTAGTTTTTAGGGTTTTTAAAATATATAAATGATATATATATATTTAATAAAACAATGAATAATAAGTTCTGTCATATTCAATTACTTTTACTGTTTCTTTGCCATGGTATTGATTCAGTATCGGTATCAAGGTATTTTAGTCTGGTATCATATCAAAGTCATAATTTTGGTATCGTGACAACACTAATCTGTATAAGAGTATTTGCTGATATTCTCTTTTTTTTTTGTTATGTTGGTTTACAAATGTATACCTTTTAGATTAACATTTTGTCAAGTGCTTGTTTACATTTATATTTTGTATAGTACACTACTGAATGCCAAAGCTGTAGTCAAATTAATTAATTAGTTTTTTTTAAGTAAAAGTGTTGAAAATTGTGATAAATTAGTTGATATATCAATTGATTAATCAATAAATTAGTCAATAGATTAATCGATATAAAAATAGTCGTTAGTGACAGCCCTAGTTGTAGGTCCATCCAATTCAAGTCTTTCCTGGTTCGGTTGAAACGCCCCATAATCAGAGCCCAATGGAGCAGTATCAGACTCAGGCTACAGTTAAATAGTCTTGTGGAATATATGTAAACATCTTGTGTAAACAGTTCTTGTGTAAAATATATTATTCAAGACCGTACTAAATAAAAAAATAGCATGTATTTTATATGATCCCGCTTATTTTATTACTCACATTTTCACAGATTCTGCAAGGGCTATGTAAACTTTTAGGCACAACTAAACACAGAAACTGAGCGTAGAAAAACGGCATAAATCTATAAGGGTTTTGTATTTTTATTCTCTAATGTACTGTAGAGCTGTCAAAAACAGACAAGGACAGTCAGGTGTTCTGAAGCACTCAACGAGACTAACTGATTACAAGATACTAATCATCCCATTTGCAGTGAAGATCTCCCGGATTGGGAAACAGTCTGTGACTGTAACTCCAGAACAGGATGTGTGAGAGAAAGTGTTCAAGTGTGAGTGCAGATATTTCTTTTACATCTGGCAGTGCCTGTAGCTGCTGTGAGGGTCTGCGGGTTGACCAGCATCAATCCCCTTCATGGTGCAGATCTCTGGGAGTTCAGCTCTAACTTAACTTCACTGTTACATTCAGCTCCATAATGGGGAACATAATGTCCAAGTAGGCACACAAAGAGCACTAGAATAATACACTAAAGTTGTGCACCCAGCTAAAAATACCCCGAACTATGGAGGAAATGCAACCAAAACAGGGTGGGCTGGGGGTGAGCTGAAATACCCTGCAGGTTCTCTGACACGACATATTCAGGCAGCCACACATTTCACTTTTTTTCCAAGCCTAAAAGTATTTGTACACGCACAAATCACTTGTTTATGTCGGACTAACAGCATTCTTGATGACTCACATGGTGACGAGAGAAACAGTGGGTAGATCACATGACCACTATATCAGCCCTAGAGCTCAGAAAGAGGGAGTTGACGATCTGCCAGCGTGACTACTCGGGAAAGAATGCCAAACTGTCTGTTACCAGTAAATGCTCACTCATAAGCTGCTCCAGGGAAACATTCAGGGCCTCCCAAAAATCTCCCAGTTAGAGCTCATATAGATGAATACACAACACACAAAGCTGACCTAATTACTCTATCAGACATAAGTTTCATTTCAGTAACATTACAAAAGATTTTTGTTTCAAATACATGCTGTTCTTGTAACTTTCTATTCACCAAAGAAAAAAAAATGCACCACAAATGAAGTGTTTTCAACATTGATAACTTTGATTATTATCTATGCAAATCAGCATATTAGAAACCATTCCTATGGTTAGAAAACTGTTTTTACTGTATTTGTGAGAAAGAGACTCAAAATGAACAGCGTTCTGTAGCATGCTGTTAATTGCTACAGACAATGATTTTGACTCGTTCCTCAGTCTGTCAGGATAAAAAATGGAAAATCAATGAAGCTACGCATTTAAAAATGTATAAAAGTCCACTTCTGGTATCCCCGTTCTGGTAAATGTATGTGAGCTATATAACAATGATTAGTTTTGTGTTGATGAATGCATCCAAACATTTGCTCATCTGTCTAATGTCATAATGTATTGGGGTTTCCCCTCAGAAATCGAGGGTAACGCGGGTATGAAAAGTACCCAAAAGTAGTATTTAGCTTCAGTTTGTATACAATCTTTGATGCACATAACTGTCAATGTTAGTTTACTATCAACCGTTGACCACTAACGCGCCTACAGTTGCTAATATTTCTTTCATTACAAAGCATAGGCTGTTATTTTACCAGTGTATTTACAGTAGAGATGTTCACCATGCCAAACACTGGGTTTGGGAGCGAGTCCTGTAATCCGCACATTACTGCAATTAAAGGTGATTGACGCTTCCAAAAGGATGTAATGTATGTTGATAGAGCTCAACTAGTATTTGCCCAGAACTTTCCTTTAAAGCCCAAGAGGCTCTTGAATTCACCTAGTAATTCACCACATCAAATGGTTAGACACGGAAGTGCTCTCAAACTGAACAAACACATCGGGAAATTCACAAGCCAATGCGAGACAAAAACGCACGCCAACTGTCTTGTACCAGCAACATGCAAATGAGCTGTTGTGACTGCAGTGAAAGTGTAGTGATCACACACACAGGCTGTATGGAAAACACATCAGAAATACAGGAAGAGATCACACTCAAGTGACAGACTGGAGCTGGAAGCACTACATGACCCCACCATGAGTTTAGTCCAGCTGGTGTAGCATGAACACGCACAGATGGCCAATAACCGTCAAATCTGTGTGGTGCTGGAACTTCATTCAATACGCTTATAAAAATCAACAGCCAAATAATTCATTCAAACACAATGGGGACATGTTGCTTCATTAACAACTTGAGAGCTGTTATCCAGCTGTGCAGAGCAGATTTTAATTTAACTAGCTCTGCAGAGGTTAAGAATAACAGTCAGACTATTAGACTTATCAAAATGACAACTGTGCCCATGTAAACCGTCGATAAAAAATAAAAACTAGACAAATGCAGTTCAGGCTCTAAATGCTCCCATTTTAGTAAACAAGAAAATAAAACTTCCTCTTGTGTTAAGTCCCTTCAGCAGTGACCATTTCAATCACTTTTGTTACACACATTACTCTTCTTCCATACAAGCAAACAGGACATCTCAATTACATATCATCTCTACTCAAGTGCTGAAATGTGACCTCTTTTTCTAAAATTCGGCACTGAAACAGACTCAGGTCCCAATCTCAGTCATGTGTTGCTGATGTATTTCTAAGAAAATGACACAAAAGTAAACGTAACCATATTTATACAGAGCTAAAATAAATATGCAAATCTAAGCAAGACAATCAGGAACTCATTTTCAGGTAGCGGTCAAATATGAACTGACCACTTTCCCTGGACTTTCCAAAAACCTAAAAACCCCATAAATATTTTCAAAAACATTTTAAAATTACATTGACATTGATTACAGAGTGACACTAAAGAACAAAACCTTTTTACAATTTATATAAATGTACATCGTGTCAAATTGTGCACGCACACACACACCTTAGTACAAGTAATTGCTGCATCTTTAATTATGTTCATCACAAAGCGACCCGACACAACAAGATTCCTGAACACAGAAACGCAGTTCAATGTAACAATCGCAAATCACAGTCAATCAGGACAGTGTGTGCAGTGAGTTTACTCTCTCGTAACGTAAACGCATACTTTGAGTTCTGATGCGTCACCTTACAAAATGCTTTTTAAAATGGTACTCATTGTGGAGCTAGTCAAGGAATTTAGCTTTAAATGAGAATCATGATGCTATATATTATACACTGGTTGTCCAATAGAAACAGACAGGTTTGAACATCACAAAGGACATTTATGAAACCCAGATTTACATATAACCCAGGAAAACTTGCCCCATCACAATAGTCATAGTTAGCATAAAAAAAAATTATGGAACAATTCTGTCGTAAACGGCAATGAGCAATTCAGTATTGGGAAAATGTTGGCCAATATCAATTAAGTAGTAAATATTCAAGCTATTCTGACCACTGAAGTCATCTATGTGTTTGTAGACGTAGGTGAACCATTACAAAAAGTTAAAAAGTCAAAAGTTTAAAATAAACAATTAGCTTAACAATTCCAGTAAACCACTATATCAAAACCCCCTCCAGATAGAGACCATATCTGAATAAAATGGCTCTGTCTAATGGTCTAGATCAGTGTTACTCATTGCACAACTCGACCAGCTTAATCTGCGGCTCGCTTGGCAGTAAATACGGTAAATTGATCATGCAGTCAATAGATAGTTTCATAAAAACAAGCAAGGCTATAACATAACCCATTAAAAACTCAAAGTGTCTGGCCTCTTACAAATATTTTATATGAAATATAGACTAGAAAGGATTTTTAAACTTGCTCTGCTTACGTCCATGACTCACAGCAGAGTTTCCCGTTTTGGCTGTCTTCCAGCACCTAACGCAGAAATGTGCTCTTATAGATCAACACGTTCTCATGAGATGCGTAGCTATAACACAAACCGTATTTATCATGCGATTTATACGGCAAAATGACTTTTTACGTGCATATGACACATTGTCAACTAGGATTAGCGGTGTGGGTATGTGCCAGCATCATGATCACAGACAGAATCGAAGTTCTCTTTCGCTTTTGAACAAACTATAACAGAGACCTAACCCTAAATGTCAGTTTTGTTGAGTATCCTCGTAAGAACTGTTTTAACCGTTTAGTGATACTGCCCTTCATTCATAAAAAGAAGCCATTGAAAAAATATTTAAAATATACTGTCTCTGTTTTTTCTACATTAATTTGGGGATTTACAAGTGAAATTACATTATTACATATATTAAAAACTTGTTTTAAACAGAAACATGTGTGAATAATTTAGTTATTCTATCTAGACTGATAAGCAGACATGCCATTTATGTTTTAATGTAACTTCTGATACTTTGTGGTAGAAGTGGCTCTCCTATTGATTTTTTTCCTATCAGTGTGGCTCTCCTGGGTAGGGTCACTACGATGTGACAGATCGCTTAAAATGTTGTAGTCACATGAAATATGTCTGGGAGAAAAAACATTTAAAAGTTTTATATCTGTGGCACACCTCATATGTGGTGGTGTATTTAAATCCATTATAACACTTCAAGAGTGAAATATGGACTTTTCAAAGGTTTTTTATTTTATTTTGCATTTTGACAGCTGGGCAAATCCATTGAAATGTCAATCATACATGGGAAAAATATCAAGCTTTGCTGAATGGCCTCACAAGACACAAGGTTGAAGATTGTAATGTGACAGCATATCATTTTGATTAAACCTGTCTGAAAACAATGTTGAAAAGTTTTTTTAATGTTTTTTTTTTCTTTCAAAATCACTTAGCTAAAATTTCATTAGAGATGCACAACTAATCATAAATGTGTACATGTGAAATAATGTACTTTTTACAGACATTTTTCCTTATGTGTTGGTAGGCAGCCAAATGCATGCAAGGGAATGCAAACGCACTCTTGTGCCGGGTTCAGAATACATGATTTTAGCCTGAATTTGGCTCGATCTGTTTGACGTAGGGTATCGTGGGGATTTGTAAATGGCCGTCGGGATGTAAGGATCAATTGTTTTCTCTCGTCTATTGTATAATAGTGGACGACAACTGACGCTGCTTCTGTGACGGTTAACGTCGTAACGTTTTTTTTGTCCACAATAATTGAGTCATAATCGCAAAATCTGACAGCACTGACTAGCCTACCAGACAAAATATTGTGTAGTCTGAACCTGGCATTACATGTCTCTGACACTTGCGCTGAGTTGAACAGACGACAGGGTGGAGTGAACAGACCTGAAACAACCTTTCATGACATTTGAATTCTCCGGTGTAATGCAATATCATGCAGAATACAGCTCAGTGATTGCAGAGATTAAGTTTATCATTAAGAACTAGCATGATGTGCTTACGTTGCATTATGATCATTGTATATTACACTTAAGTTTCACTTAAACAACGTCAGCCATTATAAACACTTATTCAAATCAACTGAGTCAAATAGGCAGCACAGGATCAATAAGTTCAAACCTAATAACTAGGGCGGGACTCGATTAAATAAATTAATCTAATTAATTAGAGGCTTTGTAATTAATTAATCGAAATTAATCGCATTTTAATTGCATATAAATATTTGACATGAGAACAGTAAGAAGTAATTTTTTTCACATGGATTTTTAGTATACCATTGAATAATGACTGAATACATAAGCTTAATCAACAAAATTTTGTTTATTTATTTATGTCCAGCGTTTTGCGTTGAGGTGATATTTGAGGCTCGATACGCAAATTCCTTGTTGCATAGCTTCCACACAACCATGCTCTTGTCGACGCTTCCATCCTTTCGTTTTTTAAAACAAAATTTCCCATCCACGGGCCAAGCAAAGCAGTCTCATCAGCTTCTTCGTTCATGTTCACTGTGGTTTGTTGTGTTCAGACGTCAAGAACGCTAGTTGGTGTTCCAGTATAATCGGTCCGTCGAAACTCGTTCATTAAAAAACGTTCCGCGGTGTAAAAATACGTTTAAATTGTTATCTATTTTTTGCGTAATTAATCATAATTAACGCGTTAAAGTCACGCAATTAATTAATCTTAATTAACGCAAGTTAAAGTCCCGCCCTACTAATAACCCATTATAAACAGATTTCCTCAAATATAAGTTAGTCCACATAAGTCAGCACATGAAGATCGTTGACCTGTACACATGACCGATGGCAAAACCACAAGAAAAGCCTGACGTGTATTGACATTAAGTGTATTCTCTTCATTAGAATGTTGGCATAGCAACTGTTTGGATGTCAAGTAAGTTTCATTCATGATATTTCTCCTTTAATGTGATATCAAATTTCATACCGTCTGTGTCCTTCATAACCAGTAGTATAAACAAGCCTAAAAGCAAGCTTAATTGTTATATGCTAGTTTGACATTACATAAAAAGGAAACAAAAGTTGTGTAGGCTGTCAAAATACTCCGTCTCCTTGATAATCTTTAATCACTGTGATGATGAAACACTGGAAAAACTAGTTATTCTATCCAAACCTCCATCGCAAGGACGACTTGAGAAGGACGTTTCTCAGTCTGTTGTACATTATGTTGCAATTGTAATTCCTTACCATCAGCATTAACAAGTGTATGTCCAACAAGCTGATGTGTATTTCTAATTATTGCGATGCACATGCAGGAACTGTAATAACATTAGCCCAGCATTACTACATATTTTGAACACCCGGTAGCAAATATATACTGTACGTCAATAATTGCATTCCTCATGAAATCAAAATTGACCTTATTTACTTTGTTAGCAAACATTACTGGTCTTAGGGTGAACAATTAATCCGTGCAAGTTAATACACAGAACAAAAAAAGTTTGTCCTGGTAATCTTTAATCAAAATCTGAAAAGTAACTTTCGCTCTGGAATGGCGTTCCCTTTCCGATGACAGCAGTTTGACGGCTTGGGTTTGAATATCCTTAACCACTCCCCTCCAACCGTTAGTCTGCTATGAGCGCTGAAGTAAAACCCTGCCTGCTATTCAATATTCCGTTTCACTTGGAAATACGTCACAGCACTGAAGAAAACTCCCTTCAACTTCTGGTTCACTGGGACTAATCATACTTCCGGGTTGTGATCAACACAACAAAAGGTTATAATCGCTGTGGTAATTTTAACCACCGAATCTTCACATACTCATCCTTTAGAAATGTACACAAAAGAGAATTTGCTTTTGCAATGCAGAAAACAGCATCTTCACGACATGAAGCAGCTACAGTGTTTGAGACGAGGGCGGGTGAAAGTAGGGATGTCACAAGTACCGGTACTTCGGTAGCAAGTCGGTACTGAAATTATAAAAATGTGACGATACCAGCATTTCTGTAGTACCGACTCCCGCAATACCTGCAGCTGCGTTCAGTCGCTTCTGTGGTCTCCAGACTAGCCGAATACATACGAGTTTCTGTGAATATTAAACTGCAAAATACTATTTAAATATTATTCCTGCATTTTCTGCGTCTCTGTGTGAAGACACGCCCGACACTCGCTCGCTGTCTTTGATGTAGGCCTAGTCTCTGCCGTGTGTCGCATAAACCGTCTTTTCATGAGACTTTACTGTTTCATTTGAGAAAACTGTCATATGATAACAGACACTCAAAGGTCTTCACGGCAACCCGACAAAATAAAAGTCCTGTTTAAAAAATGGAAATTGACACAATATATTAGGCTGCTGTTGTACAGTAGATTTCGCTACATCTTTATGTAATAAAACATCTCTACTAATAATAATGCCTCGATGGTTGATTATTTTTCACTTGATCTTTTTTATAAATAATGGTTTACTTTTAAACAGCATGCAGGGTTTAAATGTTAATGCATTATTTACTTATGATTATCATCAAAAATAATAAACTTAATACATTTTTTTTTAAAACAGTTAAATAAAAACCGTGACCGTTTGGTACCGTGACATCCCTAGGTCAAGGTAGACGGACGCAGGCAGCCAGTGAAGACCAGTGAAGGAAAGAAATGAACTAAAATCGCACCGCTCCAGGTTATTTTTGTCATTGCTATAGGGTGGCTGTACAATGTGGAACTCATTTTCCACTCACTCCACTTTCTGCAAGGACAAATGTATTGTCCTTTTCAGACACCTGGTAGAACTGCCAGACTTGTGAATGTAGAGAAGCAATTTAGCTGCGCATAGAAAAAATTGCCTCATGAGTTTTGTGTCATCTGATTGGCGTTAGTAGAGACCACCGATCTAAGCACCTTTTTTGAAAACCTCTGCCCTATAACATGCATTGGGAATGCTAAATGTTGATTTTGTTTTCAATCCTAAAATTTTGGCTGTTACACAAATTTAATCCATGTCCTTTTGCAATGCCACAAAAGGGTGAATAAATGACAAATAAATATTAAAAATAACTTCTTACACTAATATGGGGCCTAAATTTCTTTTTGGAAAATTCCACCTGTAGGTTATTCTTATGGGGGGAATTTTAATGTGAGGGGTAGCATTTTTTAAACATTTAAAAATATATATACACTTTTATATCACCTAAATGTTTACGCATTTTGCTGCTCAAGAGTTTACACAACAGAAGGAAGTTTGATTTCAATCTTTGATTTAAATTGAAAAATGTAGCACAAATAAATACAATAGAATAAAGATACAAATTAAATAAAGACAAATGTTGTGTGGGTAGGTCTAACGCTAGCATTCAGGTACAGAAATACAAAAGAAAACGAATATTCAAAAAGTAAAATAACAGCGGACAAGTTTAGTGGAGATTCACTCGTGACAGCAAACTGGAAATATTTACATGAGTTTCCAGCATTTACATATAGAGAATAACTGAAATGTAAGTTATGTATTGAGGTAAGCACTCGGCCTCAAACACAAAAACAGTGCAAGCGCTATCCATCTGTCAGTCAGCACATGTATCTGTCAGAGCATCTGACGGGAGCTCAAGCTGCTTTAAACCTAATATCTTGGCAGTTATTTTAAAGCTCTTAATATAAAAGCATAGCTCATGTTTAGGGCAAATTGGATGATGCACTTTCCCGGCTCTGCATCCTCCGCTATTTTCTGATGCACTTGTATTAAACTGTATGAATGATATAAACGATATTGCCTCATTCCATATCACGTGGATACTCGCAGAGACCGTAAATTTGTTATATTTTATTTATGTTTTTGACCATTACAGTGCTATAATCCACGAAAAAGAACTCCATTTTGTTACTCGTGATCTGTTTGTGAGACAGCTTTACTGTAGGACTACATGTATGCACCTAGAGAAAACCCAGTGAATCTCTCAAAGGGCGCACGAGCACTGAATAGTTTTAAATCCCATGAATGTTTAAATTAGGATGTCTGGTATCGCCACCTGCAGCAAGGTTGACGCTTGTCTTGGGTAGACGCAATGTGGTGATGTGAAGAACATTTGAGAGAGCGAGTTGCAGGAATTTCCAGCATTATAATGCAATACCTGCAGGAATTATTAAAATTAAGTGCAATATCCAAAATTCTGCGCTGTACGCACATGAATTCGTTCGTAACCTCGTTCTAATGTTATTGACTTTGGAGTATTCTAAATTAGTGACAGCATGCAGGATAGCAGTCTGCACAAAACACGCCCAGACTGAAGATCTCCTTAAGGGTTTCCTCCACACAACCTTTATCCAGCTGTGCATAAGAGTAACCTCACAGCTCAAGCAATAATTGCACATTTTATTACTCTTTCATGATGAAATAGGTTTAAAACAAAAATCCCATGCAAAAAATTTACATGTTTAAACAGGGTTCGTACCAAGCAACAACCTCCCGCGGTCTCTCTTGAAACCAATACGGAAGTGACTTAAACTGCAGTTCATCGACTGGCTCCAGAAGAGAGCAGAATCTCATTGAGCCCCATGTTAGCCCAACTTTACAGCAGAATAAATCATGTTTACAGCCTGGTACAAATTCTAGTTTTGGTCTAAACAGCTAATTGTGCCCTTCAGGGGGGTGATTTTTTTTTATAACTCATTCCTTTACATTATATAAATCCTTAAAAGTTCTTCATAATTAAGGGTGTGGTCACTGAGTGGCAGGTGGATAGCTGTTTGTCTGCTGTCTGTTAGTCATCACAACATCCCTCAGCTCCGCTCCCGTCCTGCCTCTTTGCCCATTTTCTGTTATCCGGGAGTGACACACGATGACACGCTGCTAAGATGGCAACGGCCAGGTCGACTCTACTTTATGCTTCAAAACTGCTCTGCAGAATCCTATGGGTGACATCACGGACACTATGTCCATATTTTTTTTTTAGAGTCTATGGTTTGTACACCTTTTCCAAGGTCAAATTCAAGCACTTTTCAAACACTTTCAAGGTCAATTTTAAAGCTTTTTCCAGCACCTTACAGCACTGTAAATTACATAACACAAAATAATAATTTTGACTATGTATTGGTATCACATTAAAAGAGATAATGCTATTAACAGCCAAAATTGTGTTTCGTGATAGCAGAAGGATCAGATATTTAAGCAAATCAAGTCTTATTTTTTCAAAATGATTTACTGTCTAAGTTGACTTTGCTTACTATCTAACCTGCCTTCAAACAAAATCACTTGACAGGTTCACTTCACTTTCATTTAATTTATTGAAAATATAAAAAATGCAAACATTCCTCTTTGCGACATTCAATCAGATTCAGCTTATTAACCTATTCTATTTTTAATTCATTTCTTTTTTGTCTGTCTATTGAAAGTCAAGGCAATCAAAAATTTCTCCTCAAGAGATCACTTTATATGATAAAGCTTTCAAGCGTTTTTCATATATAAACACTGATCAATTACCATTACAAATATCTCACAAATATTTGCTAACAATGCATGTTCTACAATGGGGTGATTTTGTTGCAATAGCTTACATACAGCACAAGGAAGCTTGACTTCAAATGGTAAATTGAATTTAGTAAAAGACGAGTAAACAGTAATAAAACAAGCAAATTACTAACAATAGCACAAATAAATCAGGTAGGCCTACATCTAACAGTATTCAGATAAGAAAATGAATAAAATTTAAAACAACATTGGATAATCTTCATTGTAAAAAAATTAATACATATTAATCCATTAAAGTTACATAAGTTAACAATCAAGAGCAGCAAGTGATCGTTTGTCTTTGTAGTTTGAATAACTGCTGTCCCTGACGCAACTGTGGAACCAATATACTGTACAATAGAGTATTTGCATTGGTATCGTTTCAGATTATTTCAGTATAGATACAAATACGAAATCCATTTTTTGACAACAATACTTGTATGACACGTCATTTGACTATTTTTATGCACGGAGCTAACTTGCAGGTTTTAATTTGCGGATAGTTACAGTTACATTGCTGTAACTCTGGCTATGTTCACTGGATATTCCACAAATAAACGTGCCATAACGGACAAGCTAACATTACATTTATCACACCAAGTACTTCCTGTCACTAATGCAAATTCCTAGCTAGCAGTTAATGGCGCAAGTTAAATTAGGCGCTAACATTACAGTAGGCTACTTTAGTTAGCTTACTTGAAAAGTCTGACATACCTTTCATGTGACTCGAAAAGAGCAGACTCGTCTATTGTGAAAACCTGCTTTCTTTTTTGCACACTTTACAAGAGGCAACTCGTGGGGTTTGTCCCTGTTTAATCCATAATGCGTATTTTGCATCTTCCAGCCAACGTTCATTGAAACGACAACATGGGGGCGGAGTCACACATGGAAATAGACTGGGAGATCGTGAGCACAGCAGGTTTCATTTTAGGGTTGTGCGATGGACGACATCACGATGGAGCTCCACGTCCCCGCTGCGAGTGCAACACACACTAATCCTCTTCTATAGTTAAACTAAAAACTTTAGATTGCTCTGTAAATTAAATTGAGAGTATAACTAATGCATATATACTATTTTAAATACTGTAGGAGTCTATGCCAGATACATATAGCCTACATTTTTAAATAATAAACGAGGCTCAACATTCATTTCATAAGCATGCGTGTTTATTTTCCGTCAGTGAAACAACCCACTACAGCCTGTTTAACATGTAAACGATTATCAGTACATAATGGTAACCTAAAGAATATAAGAAAATTACGTAGTTTAAAAAAAGATTTGTTTCATAGCCCAATTCCCAGCAAAATGCGGATGGATGGTTTGTTTTTAACAGCGAATTTGGTAAAGTTATCCGCGCATCTCTAGTATGACCATCTGTACTCTTGTTCTTATTTCAAGTTTCCTTCCTGTCCAATATTTTTTGCTTATTACAAAAGCCTCACAGCCTTCAGAAGACAGTAAAGGCTTGTCATGCCTGAACTGAAGATGAAACTTTAAAGTTAAGCTTTAAACATACATGCAATGTTTAGGCATTATTGCTATTTATATTAATATTATTTTGGTTTGTTGGTTGTAGATTTAGTTTTAGACTGAACTTTTTAAACTAATTTCAAATAGATTTTTATAATGTGGCAATTGAATGCATTAAAATGGGTTATTTTCGCAGTTATTATGTATGCAATTTCAGCAATAAAACTTTATTTTTCTAAAAAGAAAACAAATTAGATGTTAATTTTAAGATACCTGTCTTATTTTCTCTTATATATTTAGTATTGCTCTTTAATAAAGAAAAAAGTAATTATTATCCGATTACTCGATTAATCGATGGAATAAACGGTAGAATACTCGATTACTAAAAGAATCGATAGCTACAGCCCTACTGGAGACGTTTTTGACAAACCCAGGTCAGGCAGACCCTGCAAGACAACTGCTCGAGAGGACCTTTTGTTGGCTCGAAAATCCAAGGCCAGCCCATTTTGCTAAAAGGATGGACGCTGGAAAAATGGCAGAAGGTGGATTTTTCAGATGAATCTTCTGTTGAATTACACCACAGTCGCCACAAATATTGCAGGAGACCTACTGGAGCCCCCATGGATCCGAGATTCACCCAGAAAACAGTGAAGTTTGGTGGCGGAAAAATCATGGTCATATGCCGCTCAGCACTTTGAGATGAATGTGGGACACGAGCTGGATAGACACCTTTTCGAATATCTTAGTCTTCATGTTTTCTCCTGATGTTGCAAAACAACACTTCTGCAAAACAACAAAAACTTCTGAAGAGCGAATTTTATCTTCCACAGGGTCAAGACATTAGGCTGTGTTTGATTATGCACTGCCAGAGAAAAAGCAAGTAAAATTGCCGGTGTGTGTGTGTGTGTGTGTGAATTGCGCTATTTAAATAAACTTGAAGTCTAATAACAAGAACAAACTGTGTTAAATAAAATTTGAAGTCAAAATGTATTCATCCTAAAGTGTTTTTTCTACTTTACCACAGTAAAGGATGTGAATGGGTATACAGTCCCTGACAAAAGTCTTGTTGCTTGTGTACAAATTGAACTGAAGTGCAGCTGAAATATATTTCTTATCAAGATTTGTTTTACAAGAAACGGCTCATTTTAATCCCAACAGCTTTTGTAATAATGTTTCAGTGCAAAATTAAACTTTCAAAAAATATTGTAATATTCGCAGCTTGGTAAAGCCCATTGAGTCAATTTTTGCAAAGACATAAGTGTTGTCGAGTTGTCATATGAGCTTCACCTGTGACTAATAATGAATCAATTAGGTCTCAGGTGTGTATAAAAAGAACCCCAGTGCACGAAACCTTCACATCAACTGAAACTAGACCTCTGCAAACATGCCTAAGATTCACCCTGAGACTAAAGTTTTGATTATCAAGAGGCTGAAGACCAGATCCACTGCTGATGTGGCAGACACCTTCAAAGTGTCTCAGCGTCAAGTACAGAGGATGAAAAAAAGATTTGAAGAGACTGGAGACTAGGGCTGAAACGATTCCTCGATTCCATCTGCCTCGATGCTTCGTTTAGTTCATTTAACTACACACGGATGTTGCAGAAATATTTTTTTGTGTATAAGGACTCGGAGTATGCGCGGATTGCGGTTAAATCCGCGAATCAGGTGGGTAAACATCCCAAAAATTGCGGGTGGATGAGAGAAATCATTGATGTGTTGATTTTAATTACGACGCGGAACTCATTTCACGGTAAAACGCAATGAATGTGTCGCTCTTTAACTTTCGTTTTTAGCTCATGTCGAGATCAAAGACCGCAATGCGAGAGAGACTGGCATCAGCACTGCTAATATCATTTAGTATCGCTATTTTTAAATGAAGACAACTGTGTGTTGAGCTTCAGGATACGACACTGAACATTTAGGCTTCATTTGCGGCAGTTCGCACGGCAGCTGAGGAGATACGAGCAATATTTATAGCTACTAACTTAATTAAACAAGCTGTGTTACAATAATGAATATGATTAGCTCAAAATGTAGATCTGTATGTGCGATGTAGGCTACTTTATCTGAATTACACACAAACTCATCTCTCGCGTTTGCGGAGGTGATGTAGAGGTGTCAACCCGTTTGGGTTATTTAAAACGTGTAATTTCGCCAAAGAAGATTTGTTTTAAAGCAACCTACTTCAGTGTAGCTAAAATGTGACGGTAGCATCGCGCTTACACTGAGGATTTGAGTTTATGACGATCGGGTGCGGATGGATGGTTTGTTTTTAACAGCGAATTTGGTAAAGTTATCCGCGCATCTTTAGTATGACCATCTGTACTCTTGTTCTTATTTCAAGTTTCCTTCCTGTCCAATATTTTTGCTTATTACAAAAGCCTCACAGCCTTCAGAAGACAGTAAAGGCTTGTCATGCCTGAACTGAAGATGAAACTTTAAAGTTAAGCTTTAAACATACATGCAATGTTTAGGCATTATTGCTATTTATATTAATATTATTTTGGTTTGTTGGTTGTAGATTTAGTTTTAGACTGAACTTTTTAAACTAATTTGAAATAGATTTTTATAATGTGGCAATTGAATGCATTAAAATGGGTTATTTTCGCAGTTATTATGTATGCAATTTCAGCAATAAAACTTTATTTTTCTAAAAAGAAAAATTAGATGTTAATTTTAAGATACCTGTCTTATTTTCTCTTATATATTTAGTATTGCTCTTTAATAAAGAAAAAAGTAATTATTATCCGATAACTCGATTAATCGATGGAATAAACGGTAGAATACTCGATTACTAAAAGAATCGATAGCTACAGCCCTACTGGAGACGTTTTTGACAAACCCAGGTCAGGCAGACCCTGCAAGACAACTGCTCGAGAGGACCTTTTGTTGGCTCGAAAATCCAAGGCCAGCCCATTTTGCTAAAAGGATGGACGCTGGAAAAATGGCAGAAGGTGGATTTTTCAGATGAATCTTCTGTTGAATTACACCACAGTCGCCACAAATATTGCAGGAGACCTACTGGAGCCCCCATGGATCCGAGATTCACCCAGAAAACAGTGAAGTTTGGTGGCGGAAAAATCATGGTCTTGGGTTACATGCAGTATGGGGGTGTGTGAGAGATCTGCAGGGTGGAACTTCAATAGTCTAAAATACCAAGACATCTTAGCTACCTCTTATATTCCCAACCATAAAAGAGGCCAAATTCTGCAGCAGGATGGTGCTCCATCGCGTTCTTCCATCTCCACATCAAAGTTCCTCAAGGCGGAGAAGATCAAGATGCTCCAGGATTGGCCAGCCCAGTCACCAGACATGAACATAATTGAGCATATGTGGGGTAGGATGAAAGAGGAAGCATGGAAGATGAAACCAAAGAATATTGATGAACTCTGGGAGGCATGCAAGACTGCTTTCTCTGCTATTCCTGATGAGACCTTGCCAAACAGCATGGATGCAGTCCTTCAAGCTCATGGAAGTCATACAAGGTATTAAATTTGGATCTCACAGCACCACTACTTGATTTGGTGACATTTTTGTATTTGCAGTAAATTTATTCAATTTCTGTATAGGCGACAAAACTTCTGTCTTGCCAAAATTTGACCTTTCTGTCTTGATTAAATGATAAATCTTTTTTCAGTGAAACTAATTTATTTCAGTGCATTAAACGTCATTTGGGAGGGTTTTAGCTTTTCATATGAGCTATTTCTAACACCAATTGATGAATTAAAAATCAGGTTAATAGCAGGGGTTTCTACAAAATAGATAAGAGACACGACTTTTGTCAGGGACTGTAATAGACTTAATTATAAGCAAACAAAAGGAAGTAACGTTTACAATTCCCTGCTGAAATGAGTGCAATGCGAATTAAGGTTTGGGAAAAGAAATAAGATGTCCATGTCCAGTGGGATAAAATGGACTAACGTTAGACCTTTTGTTAATATTCACGGAAATCGGAAAATCGGGTGACCAGATCGCAAAACAGAATACAAAAAACTGACAAATCTTGAATTGGGCTCAACCTACCTCTCTCATTCGGCATGAACCCATAGCCTGTTTTCAAGGCTGCAATCGTTGTAACTGCAAATTTATTTCCTTTGTAAACAAAGCTTTGTGCTTCACTCATGTGGTAATATTTACATAAAACAAAATGTACATACAAAACACTGGGTCAATAACAAAATTATATTTTTAAATAGAAAATAGTATTTATGTAAAGAAATCAAATAAAAAGAGCACAACTCCCCACGTGCAACCTAGCACGGATTAGTCCTTATTTAGGTTAGTAAAATAACAAAATGATAGTTTTTAAGTAGAAAATAGTATTTATGTAGAGATAAAATAATGAGTATAGTAAATTATATCTTTTTATAATTTATAAGTTAACAACGATATCATCGTCCATCGCGATGTTTTACTGTAAACATTGTCAACTGCCAATTTAGGGGACATTGCCTAACCCTACTCCATTTAATAAACAAACTATTCAGTCAGATAGGTATTTGTTGTGAAAGAAATACAGTTACAATTTCAAGGATTTTATCCAAAATTCAAGTACTTTAAGTTTTCAAACCTTGAAAACACAACATCAAAATTCTAGCATTTTCAAGGATTTCAAGCATTAGTACCAACCCTGTTTAAATGACCACAGTGATTTCTCCATATTTGTGGTTTCATTTGTTCTCACTTTTTTCCGATGTCTGTTCTCACAGACTTGAAACATCACAGAAACCAGGTTGGTTGCAGTATTAATAAAGAACATGAACCTAATGAACCTTGCCTACCAAACTCCCATGACAACCAAGGAGTGACAACGCAACCCTCTACAATGCAAGTAAATCACTTGCATATGCCATTATATATAACATTATATATAAATAGCATATCAGTCTGCCATTGGCAATTCTATTGCCAAGGTGTTTGTAGAGGTTTAGACTCGGTGCTGTGAATCACTCTGGTGGTAATTTATTACTCACACCGATCGGTCTGCGCAGCGCCGCTTCGAGTCAAACACACCTAATAACTGCAGCAGTGTCTGTCCTGGGGCGTTAAACTTCCTGCCCCAAACACCCTATGGAATAAAAGTTGACCTCTGAACTGGACACAGACCATTACACACCACTATGGAATGTGTGTGAGAGAGGAAGCAGCTCTGGTTACTGTGAACCTGGGCACACACACCAGGAAATCTGGTTCTACAGGCAGGCCAAGCCCAACTGTGACGCATGAAAAGGAGGGTGTAAAAACTGACAGCAAACAAAATGGCTGCGTCCCTAACGAAAGTAAACAATTAATCATTTATGCTTACTGGGAGTTTCTCAGGACAGAAAGCTCCAGGCTCCCAGCGGAGGTCTAGGTACAGGACCGGGGCAGCAGGTTTATTTGCTTGAAAGCATATGCATAAATAATAAATGAATCTGTACAGAGTCAGTTGCTCAGGCCAAGAGTCCCACCTCCCTCATCCATCTCCCCTTTCACACTTTTGTCTCGCCAGCACTCCTGGGAGCTGTTCTTCCCTACATCTCAGGCTTCATAGCAGCTTCAACTGCTAGTAGAATTAAGTCAGACTTGTTGTGTTTGAGTGTTACAAACTGCTCTCGACGTGCAGGGAACTAATCTGTACAAACATCAGCAAGGACTCCATGGGCAACTCTGACAAACAAAACAGAGGTGTTTTTTCCTTGCTTGAACATTTGCTGTACCATGTTGTGTTTGTTCTAGCGCTTTGATCAGTGACCTACAACGACTCTGAACAGGGTCTAACAAATGTCTATTGGAGAATGGAGCCAGGAGCGCACTGGCAGCGCAGCACACGGTAGGCATGTGCGCAATGTGACTGGAGAACTTTTTTTCCACTGCAGCAGCTCTCCGACTGCAACTGTTCCACATGCCTCTCACGACTCAAACTTCAGGGTGCGAATGTCCAGCTCGCATGTGACATACATTCCCAAGTGTCAAGGCCGTTTGTTATGCTAAGAGGTTTAGTAGATGAATATTCAGAATATTCAGTAGGTACACAGATTCATGCGAGAGTTGAGTCGCTCTCATTTACCAAAATGTAAAGTAAACCCAAGCTAGATTGTGCATTTAAACAATATAAAGCAAGTTAAGTTGCCTTTCTAAGTACACCTGAAGGACTTTGTCTGTTTAAACAAGCGAAGGACGTTGGGAACTTAAACAGTCCATTCTAAGAACAGCACAGAAATAGATTAAATAAACAAGGACAAACTTGAGGACAAAAGAGAAAAATAGCCTTATATTAAATGGAGACCTTGTGGCGCATTTGAATGCTGCCAACTAAAAACAGGTCTTTTCAGCATTGGGAAACATCTACAAACAATCACCCAGGTGTGTTTCAGTGCTCAAAAAAGCTCTGAAATATCTGCAGTGAAATTAAAAGTCAAATAAATGTCAATCGTTTACATATACTTATTTGCAGTGAGTCTAAGATGAACATTCACTAAAGTTGCTAAATCATAGCCGGCTGAACCATCTTCTGCCACAACAAATACACCACCCCCTTCTTCCTCTGAAAAACCCACCCTCCCCTGCTTACTCACACACCCCCTCTCTCCCTCCGGGAGGCTGCCTATTCGGAGCTTTTAGCTTTCTTACCAACAATGCCACCCTTTAAAACACAATTGAGACCATTCTGGGGAAAACTCCCGGTAAAGGACGATATTTAAAATAATATTACTGATCTGACAATGTGACGCTTATGAAATAATCCAAAAACCAGTAATTCAAACCGAAAGACTACCACAAAATCTGAAAATCTATGAATATTAACTTCTTCAGGAGTAAACTACAAGATAGAAAGCAACAAAGAGATACTGCACCAGTAAACAACACTGGTGATTAGTTGTGTAATGTTTAGAGAAGCAAATTAACAAATCGCTTATCAGTTTTACCTTTTAACAGGGACGGAGCAATGAGCAATTTTTTCCAAAAGGGCATCCAGCGTCTGAAAATCCAGCAAATCATTGGACTTGGAATGCATTTTGTAATCCATTTATGAGTTCCTCTCAGACCAAAAGCAAAATCAAAACAGAAAGGGAACTAAAGGCAAGAAAAGTTCGTCACTCGATCCCAAAACACAGCAACTTCTCGCTCTCAAATCTCCAGTTCTGACGTATGTTTCCCAAAATCCACTGCGCCAAATACATGTTAATCCATAGTTAGTCCACCATAGTCCTGAGAGAAAGGTTTCGTGGTTCCTGAGAAGCCTCTAATCGGAGACTTGCTGGCGAGTGAGAGAGCGGCGCAGAGGCCTGAGGCCGGCTGGATCTGTTAGCTCTGTGCGCCGGTCGGCTCTCTACACCCTCCCCCCGTCGGCAGCACAACGGCCCAGATGCCACAGGCACTTCGCCCCATTGTGTGTCCCCCCGAGGCCTCACTCACACAAACCACCTCCAGCAGGGCGCCAGAAAGCGGGGGAGAGCAAGAACGAGCGAAGTAAAACCCAGAATGCGCACTTTCTTTCTCTCACTCGTTCGCCGAGAGCAGCGTGCTCTTACTCAACAGTGAAAATGGCTCTGGCGCTTCCTCATTGAGAAGAGGCTCTACCCACACACCCCTCCCTCGGCTCTCTCCGGCGCTTGCTCATTCTCTAACCCCTCCCTTCTTACCCCATCAATAGCTCGAGCACTCTCCACCCTCCCTCCTCCTCTCTCGCTCGCTCGCGCTCTCTCTCTTCCTGCCTGCCTCTTTCAGTCTCCTCAGCATACACACACACACACCTTTAGCTCCCCACCCCCTTCCTCCCTCCATTTCGCCCTCCCCACTCATTCTTTTCAGACCGATCTCCTGCGTGCCTCCCCCACTACACCGAAGGCCGCCTTATCTGCTGCCTCTCCACACGCTGCACACATTCACACGTCTAGACTGCATGGGCACAAAAAACAAGCCACACTGGGGCTGCCCAACCAGCGTGCAGGAACTGCCCTCCGTGCCAAACTACACGGATGCGCGAGACGCTGCAGCTCAGATGGGAGGGTTTACAGAGAGTAGAAGAAAACCGTGAGTGAGTAGACCCACGGGAGGATGAATTAGAGGAATACACCTCCATAAAGCACATTAAAATGCTCCTTAGACACCACTCGCTTAATGTGAGAGGATGTTGATTTTGGAAGTGTCAGACTGAGGGGAGTATTTATGCTGTCGCTTCCCATACTGGTGCATGCTTCACAAACTTTGATACAGACGGCCTCAGGTTTGGTGTGGAAATTATGAGCGTTTATTTTGCATCAGAGTTCTTCATGTTGAGTCTAGAGCGGAACAGTTTCAGCCATTTTGGCTTATTAAAGGGTTAGTTCACCCAAAACAAAAACTGTCATCACTGTTCCTTGTATTTCTAAACATGTTTGTCCTCATGTCTGTATGACGATGTCTTCCATGAAACATGGAAAAGCATGATAAGCCATTCATATGACTCATGTGCTATATTACAAGTCGCCTGAAGCCATGCAGTAGATTTGTGAGAGAAAGTCATTATTCACTAACATTTTTCCTTTTTCCACAGCTCTCATTTCTAATTTGTAATTCATTGCAACTGGTTTGCATATTCAAACAAGAGACCCATGAGAACTAAAGGCTGTTGATCTCACGGATGTTTGACCATACGCAAGAAGATTTTCAGAAAGTTGCAATTTAATTCAGTCTATCACACAAAGCTATTGTAGATAACACTTAATGTTTTATTCGTTAGAATCAGGGGTGGGAATTTTTTGTTAATTTCTCATTTCGATCACCGATAGGTCTCAAAAACGAGTACTCGAGTACTCATGTCTTGTGCGTGGGGGCGGGGCATCTCCGACATGGAGATATGAAACTATTTTAAGATTTTTGCATGACATGTCTGTGAAAACATGAACATATGACTATAAAAAAATAACTAGGCAATTAATCAATTAGTCAGGGAACAAGCTCTTAAATTATTCTTCAACTGTTAATAAGTCATATTCAAAAATTTAAACTGCAGTATTTGATGTTTGTTGTATATCACGATTGTTTCGTTGAATAGATCATGAGGTAATCATTCAATAAAATTAGTCACGGAACAAGCTTGAAATTGCCACTTGTTATTTTAAACTAACTTGGACGTATAATATACTACTATTTGTACTGTTTATTTGACATTCTAAATTTGACTCTTTAGCTTATGTTTTAGTTAACACATGCTTAATGCTAATTATTTTATCTGTTATTAAAAATAACAAAGAATATTACAAATACAATATAATATACAAATGAAATAAACATGCTTTATTTTTTCACAGTAGATGTATGTAACAGTAGTGTACAAGTAAGAAATTGAATAAACAAATGTAAAAAATACAATTTTATTGACAGAAATGATATATACACACGGATTCTTAATAAAGCTACTGAAGTTATTCAGTGAAGAGCAGGAAGAGATTATCTCTTTGGTTGAATCCAAAAAACAAAACAAATATTCACCACCTATACCCTTAAATATGGCATTTTTTGAGGGGACATCCATTTGTAGTGGTGTCCGACACCGTAGTGGACATTATCGAGGGCACTCATTCAATCCCACATTGCACTGCAATAACAAGCAACCCAACGGCTGTCTAAATTCACTCACTCATTTTCATTCACTCCTTCAAGTGAATTGTATTAGTGGACTAACATAGGAAATAGTGATTGAAGGTTTAGGGGTGATTTCAGATTCAGCTGTTGTCTTTAGTTGTTTGATTAACATTAAATGACAAGTGGCAGCAGATTTATTAGGCTGCTGTCACTTTAAGACCTCATGCAATGTGTATGATGCATCCGTCCCCCCCCCCCACTGTTTATGCTCACTTGAGAAAACTGACCATGTTTATGTTAACTTTGTGTGTATTTGACAATTTAAGCACAATTAGATGTGAAAGATAACTTAGTTTAGTACTCACACACTGTTTGACAGGCTTTTAGTGTGCATGCTCAGAAAAACATGCATGTCAGAATAGCGTGCAAATAAAATGTCTAACCGGCAAGGCTATAAAACTCACAAATAATACACTTTAGTGATTGTGATTAACTGCAATGTCTCATGAGCGTTCCTCTGCGTTTACATGCAAATGTACGCCACAATATTGGGACAGAGGAGCCAGAACTGCAACTGATGTGCACTGCAGCACAATACTACGACATTTCTTCAAAAGCAGATTGCTGGAGACATTTTAATCATTCACGATAAAAATAAAAATTAAAAACGCGATTATCGCACACCACTAGCTACAGTAAATAAGCTTGAACATATGACTTAGAATTTAAAGGAACACGCCGACTTTTTGGGACTTAAGCTTATTCACCGTATTCCCCAGATTTAGATAAATCCATACATACCATTCTCATCTCAGTGCGTGCCATAACTCCCGAACTGAAGCCATTTTATTAACAAATTTACATGGTTGAAATATGATTACATGAGAGATGATCAAGTTGTACTGTATATTATAAACACGAATGTGCTATAACTATTAGTAAAGAGGAAGAAATGTTCATTTGATGGGGTAATGTTAGGTGATATTAATATATTCTTGGTTTCTTTAGGACACTTGATGACAGACTGACCACAGGAATGAAAGTACTTAGCACACTGCCTAATGTCACAAACGTTGCTTTTGTGTTGGAGGTAGAGGTTTTCGAAGATGCTTCAGACATGTAATCTGCATTTTCTTACCTGTTTGAAACTCTTTGCCTTGGACTTTGAATACTAAAGATTTTTTTCTGTTTGTATTGCTTTAATTGTTGTATTCATTTTATAGTTAAGAAGTATGGTTGTGGTGTTTCACATTGTTCATATCTCATGTAAAGAGAGAGTTTTTGCTGTTGGTTTCTGTACGCCAAGTCACCTTGAAATTTTAAGTTAAAGCAGCAGTCCGTAGTTTTTCCTCTTTGTCGCCATCTCTGTTTGAAATCTGCAACTGCAGTTATTCGCGGAATGATCAACTCTACGTGAGTTGTGCCTCAGCACCGCACAGCGCGTATGATCCAATGTTTTGAGGAGAATGTGCTTCTGTCATGAGAAGGGATGCCAGTCACCGCGCCGTGTGGATACTGTCATTCGGTATCACAGATTCTACTGTTTGAACGTATGACCAACATAAGAATGTCATTTGAACAAGTAAGTAGCCAACATCCACTTTTGTGCTGCTGACCAACTAGGCCTACGGGGAAAAACCATTGCAATAAACCACAATGATTAAATCTAACGATCGCTTATCATGTCATTTCAAACCGTGCAAATTATACTTTGTTTTCAAATTGTTAATGATAACATCAGCATTGCGTGACTACAGTTAATGTGTATTAGGGCTACCTGTAGTTCAGTTTCCATTTCTTTGCAGTCTCATTTCTAATCATCATATATAAATTAATGTGGAGTAGAGGTGAATTGCTCCCTCTCATAGCTAGCACAAAATAATTGATATTTACCATAATGCACGTAGCAAATCGAGAAAGGCTCAACAAAACTCTGTAACTTTAAAGCTGCAGTCTGTAGCTTTTTTGGGTTAAAAATGATCCAAAATCATTTTTTGAGCAAGTACATAACCAGCCAGTGTTCCAAACTATCTACTTACCTTAGCTCGATTTACAACGGTAAGCTTGTAATATTGTTTTTAATTCCAGTGGTACTGGTGGATTTCCATGGGAGATTCGAGCATATCTTTGCATCATTGTGTCACATCTGTACACATCAATAAGAAGCTAGTAGGCTATATCGCGTGTGAGGATGTTGGAGGTGGAGATTTATAGTCTTTTCTCACAGCGCTTAATATAATTAAACTTATCAATTTGATAACGGATCCAGAAAGGTTGAAACCTCAATCAGAGACAGTGACATCTGGAGATTCGCCCGTTGTAAAATGCAAAAGACTTCGGACTTTCGAAATGGCAACAGAAAAAAGAGACTTCAACCGAGCCAAAACAAGGATAAAAAGGGCTTTTGAAAGGTAGCGTGAACTCCGTGCTTTGAAGGGGTTCAAAACAGATGCAGAGTTTTTTTCTGCTGGACAGGTCAGACATTTCAATGGTTATTATGTAACAGTAGCACACTTCGCTTAATTCATACAGTAAAAGTTAAGGAGTTTTCTTTGTTTGTGCTTTGCGACGCTTTTCCCCGTAGGCCTAGTTGGTCAGCAGCACAAAAGTGGATGTTGGCTACTTACTTGTTCAAATGACATTCTTATGTCGGTCATACGTTCAAACAGTAGAATCTGTGATACGAATGACAGTATCCACACGGCGCGGTGACTGGCATCCCTTCTCATGACAGAAGCACATTCTCCTCAAAACATTGGATCATACGCGCTGTGCAGTGCCGAGGCACAACTCACGTAGAGTTGATCATTCCGCGAATAACTGCAGTTGCAGATTTCAAACAGAGATGGCGACAGAGGAAAAACTACGGACTGCTGCTTTTACTATATGAATTAAGCAAAAAATAAATTAAAATAAATTAAACTTTATTTTTACAGTGTACAGTGCTCTGGAGTTACTGTAGGCTTCCATGGTTTGGACAATTAAGAGTTTGAAAGGACAGGAGTAAAGGCAATTTTCAGTTTTGCGTGAACCATTCCTTTAAGAACAGAATTACACAATGTTTGTTTGAAAGAGTGAGACAACCTCTCATTCCCCTAAAGACCTACAGACTCGATTGTCTCCTCCCTTGATGGCATCAACCCACCATCTGTCCACACACACCTCATCATCATCATCATGATGACTCAGGCTAATTTCCTTTTATCCCCCTTCCCTCTCTGCCACCTTTACCTCACTTTCTATCACATTCAGTTCAGGACCACCCAGTTACACAGTAGTCACAGTCAGCAAACGGTGGAGGGGAAACTAATGGAAGAGAGAGAGAGAAGAACAGTGGAACAGAAGAGCCGAGGTTTGTGAGCTCCTGTAACTGGTAGAAGGTCACAGAAGGAAATAATAAAAAAACGATTGCCAAAATGAATGAGCTCTCCAGGGACTGTCAAAGCTGAATACTCTCAAGTCACCAGTTGATTGTCTACAACCAAGGTTTATAGATTGACATTATATATTTAATATATATATATACACTTTCAATTAAAGCATACATTTGAATATTTGTGTAAATGCATATTTTGCTACCTAGGACCTCATGAACAGGCTATACGTCTATAGTCTCGTATTAATTCATGTCAAATTAAATCCGGTACCTACGAAGTCCATGTAGATCTGAATCTGGCTCATTTAAGGACACTTATAAACAATCATTCTAACCCAAAAGGGAGATGGATTTACATCAAAAGATAACAAGCAATTATCACGTACTGAATGCCAGTGAGAATAAAAAAGGGGTGTGGTGTTGGCCATGTGAGAGTGACAGATCTCTAAAGAGATGAGGTCACAACAGCAGATACAATGTCGATGAACAGATGTGACGGAGAGAATCCGGTGTAAGCTTCTTTCTAAACCAAAACCCTTCTGCCAAGACAAAAAGCACATTCAGTCACCTTTGTCTCTAACTACAACTATGAATGAGAGTAGCAAACAATGTTACAGTAGTGGGAAATTGCAAGTTGGGTTCAAACTCACTCGATATAAACACAACTCAGCATTACGTTTAAACACTATGCACATTAGTCTGCTAAAGGCTAATTACCGGTGCTTGCGAAAGCAAACATTATGCAGTTCAAATCCTAATTCTGTGTATTAAAATCTGTCACAACATCCTATGCTATAAAAACATTTTTTTAAATTAATTAATACAAAAAAAAGACAAACAAAATAAGAAACTACTCTTAATATATAGATTGAGAACAACAACAATTAAATATAAAATAACTAAATTAGATATACTATTAATATTCATAATATTTCAATGTAAAATAAATTACAATTTTATTTTACACTACAATTCCATTCAAATTAAAACTAATACATAATATATTAAAACTAATAAATAATGAATCAGCCGGTTCATAAGCCAGTATTACATGTATAGGAAGATGGATTGCGTTCCCAAATGCACGTTAAATTGACCCAAACTTAGAACAGATTCAGAGACAGTGTTTGAGTGCAACAGCATTTACTGTGAACCGAGCCACTCCTCAGACGCTGGTGGCTTGCCTTCCCGCCCTGAAGTGTGATGGGAAAAGGGAGAAGACAGTTCAGCAAAAGGCGGATTTAAACCTCAGATCGAACTTTTTTGCTTTGTGCCTTACCTCCTACACTATTGGCGCTGTAAATAATTTGGTGTCTTCTGTAATTTTGTCTGGCCCAACCAGACGTTTAGTAAACATGGCAGGATATTTGCACTTAATGTCAAATTTTTCTGGGGGAGGACCCATCCACATTTTCTTGCTTCCGAAGCCTGTGACTGTGATAAATGTTTACAGTTCAGATATAAACACTAATGTCTGAGGTAGCGACCAAAATAGAGTATATCACCTTTTGAAAGTAACTTGATGCTTTAAATAAAGTTTGTATTAATTATATTGTTACACCAGTAGGTGGCAACAAGTGACTTTTCATTTGTCTTCTAATCATTCATTCATTAATCGCCGATTCATCCAGTAATGAAACAAGTGAAGTCTTTATGAGCGAGTCGTTGAATCATTAAATAAAACTGATTTTAAAAAAATATATAATTATTTAACAGAACTTATTAAAATTATGTTTTTTTTAGCGAAGAAATCTAGATGCACCCTAGCGGCAGCAAATCTCTCGGTAGACCTGCGAGCTGGAAAAACCAAACTCTGGTCAGGCCAATCACATCGTGTATAGAGTTGGTGGGCAGGCTTAACATAATGACGGCAGAGTTGCGGAGATTCCGCCGCCGCGTGCTACTTGTAAACGGCAAAGAACGACCCTGAATTCATTCTTAAGAAGGGCAGATGTGTTCGGAGTTTTGCCGACCTGATACGGCAAAAGTTTAATCTATCAACTAGCTCCACCTTCTTCGCTGCAGCGCTATCCAAGTGCGTGCAGAGGGAATTTGAAAGACAACCGTTTATCCCGCCCCTCGGATTAAGCCCTGTCAATGGTGAGTTCCCAGGCCCAACATCTTGATGTGGGTCTGGCTTGTCAGGCTAGTTTTGTTTAGATGTCTATTCAGAATTTTAGGTCCATGCCTTCTTTGTTTGGTCCCTCCCTTGTTTTGCTTGGTGTTGTTTTACTCCGGAGCGCATGCACGCTATCTCTTAGGTGGACGCACCTGATCGTGATTTGAGATTGATTGACGGAGCTGACTGATAAAGATGCCAACGAGGAGGAGAAAGGGGGAGTGACTCCAGATCTTGTGGGCTAGCCAGCAAAACAAGTGTCTTTCCTCTTTAGTTAACTTCTGTTGTTCGTTTTTCCCTCTTGTTAGATGTTGTCCATTTTGTTAAATTCTTTACTTGGCTGTTATATTCGTTCTTATTTTCATGTCTGTTATGAGTGAGTGAATAAATCTCAATTTTAAATTCTCAATTTATCCAGAATCGCTGCATTTGCAATTTTGATAACCGTACTAAGCTACAAATCGCAACTGCAGTGTTATTTCAAATTATCATGCAGCCCTACTACAAGACAGGTTTTTTCCCTATATTAGATAGGAGACATCAGACTACCATTGTTTTTACATCAGGTTAACTGTTTTCTCTCCTAACCCTAATCTCCTAAAGTTAAGTCACAGAAACTTGTACATCAAAACATTTGGCTGACTTCTAACCATTTTTAACTAGTGAAGACACATAAAATGTCCTCACAAACTGATTATCAAGGTATTTCTCTATATTACGGAGGACATTTGGCCCTCAAGTATAGCAAAACCTGCACACACATGCAAACAGTGTCTCCTGACCACCAAACGGGACAGGAACCCTAACCTTTGACCTCAAATCACTCACATTCCAGGTAAACCTATCCAGCCTGACCATCTGCACTCACTTTTACTGCCATCACAGGACTCAACCAATCCTTTAAGTGTGAGTGTATGGGAAATCTGTATGTTTTCCATGTCTTTAGGCTGTGTATATTGCTGGGGGGAGGAAGAGACATCCTCCAATTTCACATTCTGTCAGAAAGCCCTCTGCAGCAGAGCGCCAGAGCCTGGCCAACCAGCGGCAATCCCCCCACCCAGAGAGCACGTGCCTTCCCAAACACCGCCTGAGACAATACAGCAGCTGCCCGAATGACAAAGCACAACTCTGAGAGGCTGGGACGACCCTCACCAGCATTTGGTGACTGTTTCTATGTGTGTGTGTGTGTGTGTGTGTGTGTGTGTGTGCGCATTCAAACATAGATGGGCTTGGGGAGGAGAGAAGAGGAGTGAGGAGAACAAGGGGGATGGGAGGAATGGATGAGAAGGCAGCGGCAGAGACCTCCTTCAGACTTCTGAGCCCATTAATCATTTGAACGTTTGAGAAGCCCGAGCCAACAGGGACCTGGCTGGAGAGAATCAGGGACAAGTAATCTGCTCTGCTTGCAGGTGTGTGTGTGCGTGCGTGTGTCTGTATCAGGGAGGAGTATAAAGGGTAAAGCAGTTGAGAGTGAGCTCATCAAGAAAAGAGGGAAGTACAGGATACACAAAAAAAAGGACAATGAAAGGCTTTCATGTGACCCATTGAGTAAAATGAAGAGGGAGCTCTCCTCTTCCCATCTGCTCCGAACGCAAGCCTCCTGTGGCACACGGGACATCTGTCGTTTGCGGCGGTGTGCCCTGCGCTGACACAGTAGCCATACGATGGCACAAAAGAGCGCCAACAGACACCTTGACCCTTCTCTGCCTCCTGTCATACAACCGCTGCGCTGCACGCAGTCGCAACTTGTACACACTCACAGCAGCAGACATGTGCCCTTTTGAAGAAGATCTGTCCTACAGAGGACAAGCCGAAGTCAACTATTTACGACATGGATACAAACAAACACTCATGCACACAGCCCTAAAGCCTAAATGAAAATGTTTGCTGCCTGATGTAGTTTTGTAAATTTATGAATAGGATAAATCATAATGCTCAACATTAAGTCCCGTCCTATTGTTAAATAGCCAATTTCCTTTTTTGTTTACACAAGCACTTCGCTTCACAAAGGTGATTTTATCTTAAACCATTTTTGATGGCACTATTGTAAGATTTTATTTTTGATTTGAAATGCACTACAAGTCAAAAGTTTGGGGTTACTTGCGGTACTACAATTATAAACTACTTAAAATGTAATATATTCCCAAGCTTTATAAAAGGTAGTGAATGGTAGCACAGATTATGAAGCGCAGAGGATATAACAAAACAGAACACTGGTTCTAATTAGAAGTCTAAAACGAGAAACTGAGAAATGTCGGAGGAGCTTGAGTGTTGCCCAGCCCTATTTATTTGAACTGCAAAAGGCATCTACCCTCAACTAAGTTTGCACTGCTCCTACATTCTACGTCAGGTAGGGTAGCCAGTAATTATACCTTAAAAAGTAAAAAACAAAAACAACCTCTTACTGACCCTAAACTTTGAAAGGTAGTGTATGTTTTATGACAAACATCCAAAGCACGAGATCCCATAACATCTACATTCACACAACAGATGCGATAGTTTAGACTAGGCTTGCGTTGACGGTGTTCAGCTGCAACAACGGTTACATCACTTACCCATTGCGGCACCACCCCCACCGTTGTTCTGATTTTTTTAATAGTAGTAAAAATCATTTAGTTTAGTTAGTGAACCCGTCTGCTTAATGTGGCGTGAGCCGAATGAGAGTCGCAGCACAGACCAGGAGTGTTTACTAGCGCGGAGAAGAACGAGCATTTTTAGGTCATTCATATGGAATCTCAACTTCCAAAGAAATTAATTGAAAACGCTTGCTTTGCGCTGCACCGTTATGAATGCCTGTGCACGTTTTACTTGCGCTTTGTGAATTAACTATTTAAAGGCGAGGTGCAAAAGAGGGAAAACTCCAACGGTATATTGTTATCATTGGTCTTGGCACGCGTCGATTTAACCGCTGGGAAAATTTCCTCACTGTCATCCCTCACTGTTTATCTGTGCCTTTTACTGGGCATTTACCTACAGATCATCAGCCTAAGATAATAACGGAACGAGTGTCCCTTTGAAACATGATTACTATTTTGAACTGGCAACTACACTGTTTTTATTTGCCATACAATTTAAAAGTGCACTTTTGTTAACTGAGGATACATTAACCAAACAGGCAAAAGCCTCCAAAACAAGAGGGGGATAAAAGGATTTGAAAAGATTGAAAGAGTTTTACTCAATAGCAGTAAAGTCCTGAAAATGAAGAGCTAATGTGTATGAAACAAACATACCACTGATCCACATCATACACTGATGAATAGATTTTTTTTCTACTGTCCTAAAGTAAGATTCTGAGAGCACAAATTGTGATGTTTTCAAGTTTGATCTTTTAAGTGTTGGTCCTCGCATGCTGTAGCTTTTAAAGTCATTATTATACAGGGTTTTATTCCTCTTATGCAAGTATTTTGGCTCTAAAAAGTGAGATTTTAGTTTGTTTTTTCCCCAACCATTTCGCACCTTCTCTCTGATCCTTAAGATTTCTGCTGAGCAGATTTGGAGAACACGCTCATCGCTGACACACACCAACCTGCAAATTCACTGTCATTTAAAATACGTTTTTTTACTTCTAAAAGAGCTTATTTATAAAATAATTGTAAGAAGACCCGTCAAAAAAATCCCCGCTGAAATGTGCAATGATTAAGATCAGTCTGAAAAGATCAGGGGCATGGCTAAAAATAAACTTCTGCTACTTGTTTCTTGAGATGGGAATGCTCAGAAAGATGTGCAGCGGGGCAGGAGCGAGACAGCCAGAAACACAGAAAAGTTCCTTGATATAATATAGGAAAATGTATTGTACTAAAAATACTGTGGGGATGTTAGAACTTCCCATAGTTTGGTACCAAGTCAACTCAACAAAAAAAACATTTTTTTAAATTATATAAATACATAAATACATATATATTTACACATTTAATTACACACACACACAGTTTGATAAAATATGTTTGTTAGAAAGAGTGAAGAACATACATAAAGTTGTATCCAGGGCTTAAAAACAGAAAAAAATATAAATCGGTTCACTCTGAGCAGAATCGATATTTTAGCGTTTCCGTTTTTGCGTTCCTCATTAAACATTACTGTTCAGAACTGTTATTTTAATTTAGCCTATACTTTAAACAAATATGTATAAATAAAGACTTATTTTCACTCAAAAATAAGATAACATGTGATAATTAAACTTGAACATTTATTTCATAACTGTTAAAAACACAACAGAAACACCTGCATTAATTACAAAGCATAAACAGCTGGAAAAATATTGGCCTATTTTAATGGACCGTTAGACAATCGAAAGTGGCCCTCTTATGCCTAATTTTTTTCAGAAGAGTGATAACATTCTTTGTACATAACTTTTTTCCAATATGACTGGTTTTAAAAATTACATGAATAAAAAAATAAGTAAACTGGATAACCGTTGCTCTTTTAATGCACCGTCAAATGCTAATTTCAAAGCAAACACCGCGCAACGCGTCCTTGCATCACATAATCAAAATCAATCAGCTAATAAAGTCATTTAGTGCAATATAACATTGTAAAACCACAACATGTCTATATAGAAAACATTGACCTGTCCTGTATTGGCTACCTGACAGACTATAGGAAAAATGTGCGATAGTTGCTAGTACTGGATAGGCTTAAACCAAATCCACAAGTTAGCCTAAATCCGTCTACTTGAGCTTAAAGTGCATACTGCTTGTTTAAACATACGAAAAGAATATCCTCCAATACCTGCGATTCACTGAAGACCTCAGCGATAAAAATGCACGCTCTACACACTGACGTTCGTTACCAGTAGTGTATGATGACTGCTGTGCGCCGTGCGCGGGCATTTCACTCACGCTTGATGTCAACGTCACATGCTGTATTACTCAATTCATGATTGGTCACTGCCACTGTTTTTGTTCCTGTTAAATTTTCGTCCGTTTCCGGTTTGCATTTTTTGAACTGGTTCAGAGCCCTGGTTGTATCTTCGCCTTTCAGCAGAAATGACTTGAATGTTTATTTGGTAGCAGTCAAACAAATTAGAGGTCCTGATGTGATAGCCAAGTAAATGCATGCACAATAAAATATAATAATAATAATAAAATATAATACAATAATTTATGCAGTATTATTTTTGTATTATTGCTTGCGCATTTTTTCCCTTTATATCACCGCCATTGTTTTAATATTTTTATATATTTAATATATTGTTGTGGCATGATGACGACCTTGTGACACACAATCACCTCGTTTTGAAGTACTGCCTCTCAAAGGAAATATTTTAGCAGTGAATTATTTTTTATTTATTTTTACAGAGACATGATCATGATCTAACAGACACATTTCATAAAGCTGTTAGCCTATTTGGCAGACATTATTTAGACATTAAACTTTTATTACCCGAAAGGAATTATGACGGGCCTGAATGGAAGAAGCTGTCAGGTTATTGACTCACATTTTTGTCTCTCGTGTGAAGAGTCTCTTATCTGAGCGCACACATCTTCCCCAAAAGCACTCAGCAGAAGAGCTGCTTTCACGCGGTCCAGAGAGAAGTCACCAGCTCAGACGCAGGCAAAGCTGATCACACGGTACGAGGGCCACTACTGTAGAGACAAAGAGAGACAGGGGATAAGTGACTTGTTTGAAGTTTCCACTCATTTAACAGCAGCACACCAACTCAGTAAGCACTCTCCACCTCAAACTCTCACTCACTGATAGACATGATCAAACTGGCTAAGCTTCTCTCTCATGCCTTTTATAAATACAATTTAAATCACTCATTACAAAAGTCACCTTTAGCTCCGACAGTAAATTCAAAGATGCGTCTTACACATCACAAAGGGGTGTGCAAATCTGCATTTTCAAAGTTGACTAGGTGGTGGGTGACTTAAATGACTAATCAACTACACGGTCTTAAAAGGAAAGTTTGTCTTCATTGTCATCTAGAAAAATGTCAGTTTACCCGTATCATGTTTTTTGTTGTTGTCCTGGAACACACACACAAAAAAAAAGCACATATTTGTACATCCAATGATGTTCATGTCAAGTTCATGTTTGTAACATTATGAGGGGGAGTAAATTATGTTATAAATTATGTTATAGTTGCTAGTACTGGATAGGCTTAAACCAAATCCACAAGTTAGCCTAAATCCGTCTACTTGAGCTTAAAGTGCATACTGCTTGTTTAAACATACGAAAAGAATATCCTCCAATACCTGCGATTCACTGAAGACCTCAGCGATAAAAATGCACGCTCTACACACTGACGTTCGTTACCAGTAGTGTATGATGACTGCTGTGCGCCGTGCGCGGGCATTTCACTCACGCTTGATGTCAACGTCACATGCTGTATTACTCAATTCATGATTGGTCACTGCCACTGTTTTCGTTCCTGTTAAATTTTCGTCCGTTTCCGGTTTGCATTTTTTGAACTGGTTCAGAGCCCTGGTTGTATCTTCGCCTTTCAGCAGAAATGACTTGAATGTTTATTTGGTAGCAGTCAAACAAATTAGAGGTCCTGATGTGATAGCCAAGTAAATGCATGCACAATAAAATATAATAATAATAATAAAATATAATACAATAATTTGAGGGGGAGTAAATTATGATTCTTTTCATTTTAGGGTGAATTAAGACCAAAAAAAAGCCAAGAAAAAAGCAAATTACAAACAATTTTTAGGTGCAATTGTTTATTATTAAACATGTTAATGTTCTTACTAAAGATTTTTTTAGAAAGTTATTCAGACAAGAGTAGTCCGTTATTTTCTCTTTTGACCAATGCACATTACTGACACAGAGCAGCAGGTATATTAGGCTGCTGTCACTAAGACCAAATGCACAGATCAAATTTACTGATACACATCTGGTTTAAGCCCAACTGTTTACTTTCACTTGAGACATAACTGACCGCCCACATGAATGCTCCACACAATGGGCATTTTGACAATTGCGTGTGTATTCGACCAGTCAAGCGCAATTAGACGTGAAAACTGAATTCGTGTTTGCATTGCATGTGGTGGCTTTCTGTGAATGCGCTCACAAAACACCTACACCACATTAAAGTTCTTTCTCACTGCTCATTGAGCTTAACACTTTTAACAGTGAGCACGTCCAAAATTCACGACTGGATTCTAAGAGGTAATCAGGCTCTCAAAAAGTGTATAAAAATGTGGATTTATCTGCCAATATATCATGTAATTTATCGTATCAGCCAAAATGTTCATATTAGTGCATCCCTAAAGACTGTATTTAGCTCGAAGCCTACTATTCACTGGTAAATATTACAGTAAACAAACACCACAGACAACAGCAAACAAGGCAGCTCTAGCATAATGTCAGTAACACTTCTACAGGTGCTGGTCATATCATTAGAATATCATCAGAAAGTTGATTTATTTCACTAATTCCATTCAAAAAGTGAAACTTGTATATTATATAAAATCATTACACACAGACTGACACTCAAATTTTTATTTCTTTTCATTTTTATATTATACTGACAACTAAGAAGAATTAGTGAAATAAATCAACTTTTTGATGTTATTCTAATTATATGACCAGCACCTGTATAAACAACTTACATTTTCTTAACAGCTATTGATGTAAACTTCCCTAAAGTACTGAAAAAAGGTACCGTTGGGTACCGGTACCAGTACCAGTAAAAATGTGAACTAGGGATGCACCGAATATTCGCCACCGAAAATTTTCGGCCGAAAATGGCATTTTCGGTTTTCGGCGAAAGACTTTTATCACGAAACAATACGGCCGAAATGTTGTGATGAAAAGAAACGCGACCTGCACGTGCTTGTCAAAACGGTCTAAACATGCAACATGTCTGCGGTGTGGACGTATGTGGTTCATCTCACATCTGATGACGCATCTATGGGTTGTAACTTGAAAATGATGCTTTATATATGTTTCTGCTGATGGATACACGTGATGGCTCCTCAGTGATACACTACAACAACAGCGATAATAAAAGAAAAACGTGGGCAAAACGGTCTCTCTTTGTACACTTTGTTCAATGCGAGTGCTGCCGTATGTTCGAATATGACCAGTTGTTTTCACGTCATCACTGGGTGTAGAGCCAGAAGACGCGAATGAGAACTCACGCGCTGTGAGAAGATCTGTCTCTGTGCACTCATCCGAAAGCGTGCAAATATCGAGTTCTCTTTCAAGTCTTGCGCTTAAACGGACAAACTCACACAAAAAGTATGTCACCATGTCCATCTTGATGAGTATCCCTGCAGACATAGTCTGTATATACCTTAAGTGAACTTTATACAGTGAGAAAGACGACGCATTTAGGTGCATTAGTCTTAAAGGGGCAGTTGCCTTCACTGCGGTTTGTTAAATGTCAACAAAGGACATCACTCACTGCTCTTGACTGAATAGCTTTTGTAAGTTTAATAAGGATTAATCTTTAATTTAAACAGTTAGATATGCATTTATTTTATGTTTGATTACTTTATTAAATTGCTGTACCTTTCTGCTTTATATATTTATAATATTATTTAATGTACACATGAGTGAGGTCAAGTTAAAAAATTTTAGTTTGAATTTTATTTTATACTGTGCATTGTTGCAATGTGCTAAATAAATATTTGCATAATTTGTAATTTATTTATTATTTGAAACTTTAATATTAATTTATGCAATTGCAATGCCTTGATTTTTAGTAAAGTTACACAGTCGTAGCCATAAATGCAATGGTACTAATAATTGGCATCATTTATTTCGGTGTTTCGGCCTTGGTTTCCTCTTTTTCAGTTTTTGGTTTCGGCCAAGAATTTTGATTTCGGTGCATCCCTAATGTGAACGGCACCCAACCCTACTCAGTACTACTAAAATAACACCATTGCAACCACAACCTCCTACTCAAAGATTTATAACCTTCATCAAATACTGGATGATTTTGGCATTTCTAATGTACACTGCAAAGAAAAAGCAGAACAGATACAAGGAAATTTCTCTCTTCTCATATCCCTTCACTCCTGCTCCCTTCATTCAGAGGTCACATCCTAAATGAGGCCAATGATGGAGTTGCTATGGCAACAAAAACAGTGAGAAGGAAAACAACCAGACATGCACACACATAGAGGAGTTCCACCCAACAACAGCACTCAAGTACTATCTACAAGATTATGGTCACGTTACGACCAAGCAGAAAACAGACCAAGAGTCATCTGTACCTTAAGAGGACACATCTAATGAAGTTGTGTGTAACTTCCAGCACCTAGACTGACCTTCGCCCTGCTATCTCTGTGCACTTTATGCTGCCTGAGATCGATGTACACACAGCCAGAGTACGAAAGGTACAGAGGTTACAGTCCTAGTGTTAGTAATACTGAAGTTAACAAATCAGTCAATTAAACCCATTACATAAACCCGAACTAAACTCTCCTAAGAAATGAGACGTTCTCTACACTTTGTATGTTCAAAGCGGATCCAATGCAGAAGCCAAGAAAGTCAGTCTATGATGGGGTGTTGATCACAAAAAAAGCAAACCATAATGCAAAACTACTTTAACTTGATGTTTTGATTCTTTAAATAAAGAGTTTGTTAGTGTGTTAACGCAATGCCAGCTTCTGTGGGGAGTAAAATTACATATCAGATTATATATCATCTTTTTTTTGCTGAACAAGCTATATTTGGTTTAACTTTGTTGGAAACTTTCTTCCTAAGCGTTTCAGGATTCTCACAGGGTTAAGGCAAGCACAATGTAATAAACATGCTTCAGAGATAAAGAATTAAAACTACTAATACAATGGTCTCAAAATTCTAGGAGGGCAACAGCCCTGCAGAGTTCAGCTCCAACTAGGCCTGTCACAATTAATACATTGACTTATCGTATGTTATATGGACATGACCTCGATCATTTTTGGTGATGCAATATATTGCCCATTTTTTACATAAAAATGTAAAACGTACATAATCTGCTCTCCATGTCAGAGGTGAAAGCAGGGCAGCCCCATGTTATTGGTGCGGTGGGACCATCCGGAACTAGGGCTGGGCGATATCTAAAAAAAAATTTTTTCACAATTTTTACGATATTCGATATATATCTTGATATGTTTGCAATTGCTTTTAAATAAATAAAAATATTTTCTTTTGCTCCCATTAAAAACAACAAAAACTATTTCGATAGAACCAAATTAAATAGAAAATGTTTATGTTTACTGAACAGGTTGGGATGACCAAAATCTTAAATCATGAAACGAGTAATTTAATATTTTTTTAATGTACTTTTATAATTACAATATAGATTTTTAATATTATCTTTTTTTATAAGCAAAACATGCATATTACAAACAATCTGACAAAAACAGTGCTTTATTTTCAGCTACAGTGGGTCTATTTAACAGTAGCAAGTCAAGAAATAAATCAAATATCAAATATATATATATATAAAAAAAACTTTTTCACTCTTCACTCTATAAATTAACTATAGGCTACACTGATTCTTAATAAATATATTAGTTATTTTGCCAAGCATGGGGTGGTTTTCGATTTTTCATTGTTGTTTGATGAACAATTATTAAATCACACAGAATATGAGGTCCGGCCCTTTAAGACCAACACGGACCAAATTCATTGTAACACACGATGTCTCACTTTAAAACTCGCCAGGACGTGCATTTTTACATTTGTTTGATCATTGAAAACCAATAATCCAAGAAAGAACTGAATCCCGATCGTATGTTGTCTGAAAGGCGTGTGCGCGCGTGCTTTAGGTCAGAGTCCGGCAGCGCGAGCACGTCCCGCGCCGCACTATTATTTCTCTCATGTACGCATGTTTCTGTTGCTTTCTTTGTCATGCGCTGCGCGTATATATATTTAACTCTTCTGCTTCCAATGTTTAGTGAATGGTGGAAGCAGACCTCTGAATTATCTGGTAATGTTTTTGGGAAAGTATGCATGTTGAATCTGAAATATTCGATATTCACAATATTTTCAAATGTTACATCATCGTCAAGATTTTTGCGATATTATCGCTAATATTCGATATATCGCCCAGCCCTATCCGGAACTGGCATAATGCTTGCAGATAACTTTAAGGACTGTAGTCAAAAACTATCAGCAGCTTGCTTGCTCACATATTACCCCCAAAGTTACAAGCTGTGTTTGATTTTTCCTGTATCGGATTTAGAGAATTTCACTCTGTGCGTGGGGTGGAGAAAGAAGCAGCTCTCACAAACACTGCAGCGGGATTGAGCGTGAGGGGTTACTCTGCCCCGCTCACAGACAGCATCGTACTCGGAAACACAGAGCTGTTCTCACTCCTGTGGCAGCCCAGAACAGTGGCTAACCTTGTTTATACTCAACATATCCGCACGAGCGAGGGTGCGCGCGACAAAAATGATATCAAAGCTTAGTGACCGGTCGTGAGCGTTGAGCGCAGCGATTGGAGGCGCGTGCGCAGTCAGCGGAGGCTCGGGGAAAGTATAAACAAGGCTGAAGCACCCTCAAACGCAAGCAAAAGCGTGATGTAATAATATACTGGCGAAACAGATTCGCACATTTGTGTTCGCGCTCTGGGGGACGCAGTCTATTTACAACGTGTGTTTGCAGCTGTGAGTAATGTAGCCAGATCTCTTGAACGTGATCGGAGTTTTTATTTGGTGCTGAGTTAATGCTCGCGAAACTCAAGGCTATACGGACTATAAAATCCATTGAATAAATATAAATGCTGGATTCACTCTGCACGAGACAGAAATATCCTCCTGAGACCCATAATAGAGATTTTGCCCTTTGTAGAGGACATTATATTTTAGTGAATTTCTCTTAGTGGATATTCTTATGAAAAATTCCTTTTTATTACTCCCATTATTATACATATTTTACATTACATATTGTCCTAAAAACACATTGCTATGCAAATGAGACGTACTGTATAGATGCATTTCATAGAATGGGAATGGCATTTATAGCCATGTTTATACTAATGTCAGTTTATTGATTTGTTGGGTTAACTTTGGAGAAATATTTTATTTTAATACCGTGCAGTTCACAAAATTAAGATTTGAGATTTTGTTCAATAAATTAAGTTAAGTTTAGAAATGTTGTGCATCCACTTAATATTAGTGTGACATTTTAGCATGCAAATGAAGACGAAAACTTCAAGATTTCAGCTCTAAAAATCGGCTGCACATATCGGCCATTGGCATCGGCAATAAAAAAAACATATCGGGCGATCTCTACTTCAGCTTTCATTTTATATTCTTAAATTTGATCAATAAATGATTATAAATACATAAAAATTAGAATAAGACACTATAGAGCTTTAAAAAAATCAATTTACACTGATAAATTACAACTGCATTAAATAGCCTAAAAATTTGATTTGATTAATCAGATTCATTCAAAACGCTGAATCATTTAGTAACAGACTGTTGCTGTGAGATGCGTGGTTCTTCTGTGATCTTTGTTTGGAAATATTTTTGCTGCTGAAATAGAACAAAAACGGTCAATATTGCATCTTAAATGTAAGAGACTTAATGTTAATTAATTGTTTATTGAGCTGTCAAATGAAATCAGAGTCACATTTTCAATCGTGATGGTATTCAGGAAAACAGCATTTTTTGTTGAGTGATGCTGCTTAAGGGTGAGTTCACACTTGTAGTTCGGTTTGTTTGGTCCGGATCAAAAAACAAAAACAAAACATATGGTCCTGGTCCGCTTAGCGTTCACACTGGCATTTTTAACAGCAAACCTAAAGTTACTGAACCAAAGGCATAGGGATACGGTCACAACCTGATTGGTCGGCTTTCATGACGGATATTTTGGGATGGAGCTTTCGTACCGAACATTCAAAACAAAGCTGTGTGCTGGATTAAACGTCATCAGTTTATGCGTGTACACATGGTTTTATTTTTACCAGCTGAGAGACCGGCCTAAAAATGAATTTGTCCTGTTATTGATGTAATGCGCGTCATTGACAAAATGCGCAACCAGAATTTTGAATAGTTTGACACATTTTTGAGCAATTTTGACAGCCCCAGCATGCCCGCGCATCTGCGCCCGTAATCCACGCAGAAGTAATATTTAAATAGTATTTTGCAGTTTAATTTTCACAGACACTAGGGGTGTCGAAATTAATAGTTTATTCGATGCATCGCGATGCAGACGAGGATGAATCGGTATGGGTTTAGTAATAGACCATAACCGATTATAATGTACTGATTATTTTCTGACGTCATTTGTCACGGTAGCACACCATGACAGAGGGAGGCGAGACGCGAGTATGCGAGTACTTAAAATGCTCCAACTACTTTAAAAGCAGACATCTGACCACATTTTGGCTTTTATGAACAATCTGTTAAGCACGACCTGGAGAGCACACACGCTGTGTGTAAATCAAAGCTGTCTGAGTTCACATCCCCGAAAACAACGGTTATGAGCTGCATTTTATTGATCATCACTTAATTTCAAAATCAAAGACCGCAATTGGCGCCGTGGGGCAGCCGAGCTCGGGCTGATTACTAAGCTATCTGGGGAGAGAGCGTGGCAACATCACTGGTAATCATTTCAGTTTCTTTACTTTTAATGATTGTATGTTTAGCACCTACGACTTTACTTTCGGTTTGTTTGTGCGCTGGCTTGATGAAGAGATAGTCAGCTGCTCGTCTATGGCGATGCGTGCTTCAGTAGCGTTGTCATATCGGGCTATAACATGTCATATAGCCCATGATAATAATTTTAAGAAAAAATAAATGTAGACTTAAGTTTTGACAGTAATGCGGCCCAGACCTCCTGAAGTGGTTTTTAGTGTTTTGTGTATTTGTTCTAAATACTCTTGTTTTCTGTGCCCAGAATTGAGTTTTGTTTGATACATTTAAGAAGTATGCTCTCTTTGAGCAGGTAAAAATAAAGGTTCAGTTCATATAGCTGACTGACAAAATTGTATAGGCTACATGAGGATGCGGTGCATCGTCAATGCATCGTGATATCGAATTGAACCGAATCGATGGCATGATAATCGTAATCGAACCGAACCGTGAGTCCAGTGTAGGTTCACACCTCTATATATTCGGCTACTGTCTGGAGCCCTGCACTTAGATTAACACGGAAGCAACTGAACGCAGCTGCAGCTACCGAATATACTCGGAGCCAGTACTACTGGTGCTACAGAAATGATTCCTATATCCTCAGACCTGTTTCAGGCCTCACTCATATGTGGAAATAAATCTGAATTGGATATGCGCATTTGCGCCAGCCATGGAATCGGATATTCCCATCTGTGCGAGTCGTACATCATTGAAAAAGTGACTTTTTTAAAACAGATCGCGGTACAGATATATCTATAACAAATTAAACATCTCTAGTTAACTAAGAGTATTATTTTCGGTCAGTTGTGTAAAATAAAAGGCGATCTGGGTGCCCTTTAATACACTTGATAAATCACTATAGCCACCTCAGTTCAAGTAGCAGCACGAATAAAGCGCACGTCTCATACTCCTTTACTATAGTATATAACAGCATGAAATAAACATGGGTAAAAACACCAGAAGGTATGTTGTAGGGTTGTGCGGTATATCGAGTTTGTACAATATAATCTATATATTTTTTAGAAACTATATGGATTGAGGCAATGTTGTTTATATCGATATACAGTAGATTGACACGAGCACATCTGAAAAATAGCAGAGTATGCAAAATGAGCTGATGCAGGGAAAGTGCATGATACAATTTATCCTAAACATGACATGCTTTATATTAAAGGCTTCAAAATAACTTAAGATATAGTTAACATGCATAATTTAAAGCAGCTTGCCCTGTCAGATGCTCTGAGAGATAGACTACATGTGCTGACAGATAAACAGCCCTACTTGCGGTGTTTAATGCGTTTGAAATGTGGTGCTTTTCCTCATAACTTACATTTCACAGGTATATTCACTATTTGTAAATGTTAGAAGGTCATGCAAATGTCCATGCTTTATATGTGGAATTTGAAACCTACATGTAAGTGCATTTCATGAAAGTGACCATAATGGGGCAATCAAATATAGGCTAATATGCTTTTGTATTTGTGTTCATTTTTTAGTGTATTTAACTGTTTTTAGGTTGTAAAACCCATTTTTGCACATAATATATTGCAACGTGTACAGTAAAATCACTGTATTTGTTTATAGCCTTCAATATCAAAATAGTTTTTAGGACATCATTGGGCAGGATGTGAAATTAATTATTAAAATAAATACAGATTTTTTTAAGATTCTGATTTTTTTAAGAGCATTGTGCTAAATATATACACTATTATATATTCATATTATTATTTACTTAACCAGTTAGTGATGTCTTCATTATTTAATGTATGTTAATGTCATGAAAGTAAGTTGAGTTTATTGTCAGTTAAAAGTGTATTTCAACAACAAACTGGAGTACAAATATGTTATAAAAAATATGATATAAAAACTGATTATAGACTACCAGAGCACATACATTTTTTTAATGTACATGGATAAATAATTTAAAAAAACTGATATTCAATAAAAAAACAAAACAATTTCGATTTCATAGTGACTTAAATAAGCGAGTAAAATTGCTAAGTCACTAAAAATCACTCCCGAACACAAAAGTAAATCAGCAAAGGAAACCTGTCAGTCACCCATCAGCTGTCAATCACAGAGCTATGATGTGTCAGATAAACACCCGCAAAGACTTGCTCCTCGCACAAGTTTAAGTGTATAACTAAAAGTGTTTACTGACTGCATTTAATATTCAGAATATCTAAACCGCTCAATAATCATATATCTGATATATTTCTGCAACAAAATCTGAGGATTCACTCGGAGGAAATCTGAGCGCAAACCGAAAGCGCTGCGAGGCTAACAACGAAACCGACAAGAGCTCTAAACTGACAGTTCTCAACAAAATACATTTTAAATGTAAAGAATAGTAATACTACTAACCACGGAAAGAGAGAATTCACATATGCCTCATGACTCTCTAACATTTTAATGAAAACGTAAAGGTTGTGCGTTTCACCGTTACACGGAGACAAAATGGCGACTGCGGGCAGCTCGGATGAGTCCTTACACGAAAAGTCGCTAAACACCGAGGCCAGGCCTTCATATTAACGTTAAACGAGTTCATGTAGGTTCAAAACATTTACTAGGGGGGATTTTATGAGGTTGAGATACTGTGACAGAGCCCAAGAGCAAGAAAATGAGCCACACATTTCCTCCGACCCGCTAACGTTACCAATGCTAGCGGTGTGTGACACGGACTCGTCCGGCGTCGTGCACGTATCTCAATGTGTGTGTGCGCGCACACGATCAAAACACACACTCTCACCCAAGACCAAAAGCGTGAAACAACCACGGCCCACATTAATACACATCTGTCAATGTCAGACGCTTGAAACGACCGCAGATCAAATGAACTCGAGTTAATTAACCTGACCGTGCGTTAGTGTACGCACATTCTCGTACAATCCTACGTCAAATCCACAAGCATTCCCGCACAGGGAAACGTGAGATTTTTTGCGAAGCTGCGCAGAGCAGGGATGCGATGCTGTGCTAGCATTTGAACAGCAAACGGCCTAATGCTAATAAACAACCCCAGGGTCCTACATTACTCGCTTTCTTTGACGCACACGCGATGTAGATGTCGTAATTCAGCACTAAAACACAAATGCAACGAGCCCAAGAGCAAAATTATATCCGGACTGACCCGTTATCATGAGTGAGTTTGCCTTTCCTAGCAGCTAGCGTTAGCACTCGGCGACACACAGGCCGCTTTCACCGCGCGCACCAGACAATCATTTCAGCGCTGATTAGCGCGCTTGACCGTCACACGAAAAGACGCAGCACATGCCGGGACCGTTAATAAGAAATAATCGCTTTGCATAAGTGTAAAGGCTGCTCGTTTATTTACCTTCTTTATTTTGTTGTGAGGGCGCGCGGGCTCTTTCTCTCCCACAATCCAGAACAAACAGCTCGAGACGTCGGTGACGTCATGCGCGCGGAGGACGCACAGGACGTGAGGACAGCGAGCGCTGCTGTCACACGTGTGAAAGATCACTTAAAACCGCTCAACTCTGAGCTCTTCCGTTTGATCGGTGTCATTTAAACACTATCGGAGGTGACAGAACAATAAAAAATGAAAAAAAAAAAAACTAAAATACCTTTATTATGTAGGTATATAGCCTATATTATTCACTTTATGAAATAAAGTCTCAAATTATTGTTATAATTGTTCTATAATCTATCTATCTATCTATCTATCTATCTATCTATCTATCTATCTATCTATCTATCTATCTATCTATCTATCTATCTATCTATCTATCTATCTATCTATCTATCTATCAGTTAGGCCTACATCCAGTTTAATAGGTCTAACATATTAAAATATACCTATAAGAAATATAAATATTTGTACAGCTCTTATTGATTTTAAATTGTAATTTTGGCCACCCCTGAAATGACTCATAGCATTGACTTTACCTAGCAGCTGTGCATATAATAGAAACCCCTGATTATTTAAAGGGGTAGTTCACCCAAAAATTAAAATCTAAAATCCTGTCATCATTTACTCACCCCGAAGTTGTTTCCTAACCTGTATGAAACGTCTTTCTTCTGCTAGAAAACAAAATAGATATTTTGAAGAATGTTGCTAACTAAACAGCTGATGGGCCCCATTTACTTCCATAGTATTTTTTTTCCTACTATGGCTACCATCAACTGGTTTGATACCCATATTCTTCTCTTATCCTCCAAAAATATCCTCTTTTGTGTCCACCAGAAGAAAGAAATTCAAACCGGTTTGGAACAACTTGAAGGTGAGTAAATAATTACAGAATTTTCGATTTCATTTTTGGGTGAAGTATCCCTTTAAGGATGTGCATTTATTGAATATACGGAGCAAGAACATAAATGTCTTGATGGATTAAGAAAAAGGCCACTGAGACTTCACACACAAGTGAACACATCATGAACCAAATAAGAATACTTTTTTAATACTTAGCTAAGAAAAGTTAGTTTAGGATTGTTCGCACTGTCAATTTATTCTTTGGTAGTCCACGGAGTCATGTTTGCTGTTGAGTTTAAAAGTAACAATATTAAGTATATTTGTAAATTAACATGTAAAATAACATCCACAATCATTTTTATAAGGAGAAGTTGAGCTTATTATGTTACAAATAATATCCTACAGTTATTGGAACAAAGATGGGACTACGTGTCGTTATTATATTGGTACATATAATTATAATGCCAACACTAAAGTCAGCACTTAAATTACAAGGGATTTACTTTTAAATGTCACTTTTATTTTGTTGGTGCACATTACTAGTCTTGTGGTGAACAATTTATCCGTACAAGTTGATTCTCACACACACACACACACACACACACACACACACACACACACACACACACACACACACACACATATAAATTGTATTTTTAATCTTTGATCAAAATCTGAAAATACTTCCACTAATGGAATTTATTCTCTGATGACGTCAGGGTGGTGACTTGGGTAGCAGAACATTCCCTCCGACTGTTAGTCTGCTCCGAGCTTTGACAGAGAGTGAATGGAACGGGATGGAACTTTTGGAACTTTAAAATCCAATCAGTTCCCAGCGCGAAACAAACAAACAAAACAAAACAAGCAGCGCTCTCTATTTTTTCATTATATTCCGTTTGGCTCGGAAATATCATAATACTGAAGAGGGTCGCAACTTCCGGTTCACGATGACTTTAAGCCAAGCTCCCAGACAATTTATTTATGGTACAAAAATAACTCAGCGACAGTTGTTTCCACACAGTCACATGAGGGTTTATTTTAAAAGGTGAACCAAAGACGGGGGACAGTTGCTACGCCGAGCCTCTGTTTTGACACATCTCTCTGAGCATTACAATAATCATGAGAAATTATTTGATGCACTTGCTTTTATTACCATCACGTCTAAGTTTATGGATTCTCTCTTTGGTATATTACCTTCTTGTGTATGGCACAGCTGGAATCACTGCTAGTTTGGTTTTGATCCGAATTGCCTGGACTGGATTTAGGGATCCATATAGAACTTTTCAATGGACCATCCGAAAGAAACCCCCAGACTGCCTCCAAGACCCTGCACTTGGCCACCATGCATATCTGAAGGGCAGGGTGAGAAGATTCATAATGAAAAAATATTAACAAAAAATGTATCTGATGTCTTTAAAAACAACAAACAAAGGAATCTGTACGAGTTCGTTAATGTTCTCGAGTTGAAAAGGTGAATGAACGGCCAAATAATTATTGCCCATATCTTGTGTTCTTGCGCCACCTGTGTTTAAAAATAGAACACGGCGTTCACAATCTATTGTTTTCAATGCCCCGTGTCAAGTTATTCATATATAATTGATGGTTATTGAAAATAATGGCCAGGTGTTTCTTTCTTTCGTAACTGTATCCAGTAATGTGACTGTTTTGTTTCTTTTTTTCTTGGTCTTTCTTTACATTTTAGAGTTCAGGATTGAGGTTCCATTATGTGACCAAAGGAGACCACAGAAAACCCCTAATGCTGTTTCTTCATGGATTCCCAGAGAACTGGTGACTTCCTCTTTTTCATTTTATTTTTATTTAAAATGGTACATTGGTATGTAGCAGTTAATGGTTTTCTAAAGTTATTCTATGGTTTTCTTATGGGTTAAAATATATAAACATTTCAGATAATTTTACTAATTATTGTTTTATCATATTACATCTGAATTTTGTTGCAATGTATGTTATATATATTTTTGTTTTATTATATTTATTAAATATCAACAAAACAATATTTGTTTATAAAGCACATTTAACACTCACTCACACACGCATGCACGCACGCACACACGCACATATATATATATATATATACAGGTCCTTCTAAAAAAATTAGCATATTGTGATAAAAGTTCATTATTTTCCATAATGTAATGATAAAAATTAAAATGTCATATAATTTAGATTTATTGCACACCAACTGAAATATTTCAGGTCTTTTATTGTTTTAATACTGATGATTTTGGCATACAGCTCATGAAAACCCCAAAAAATGGCATATTTCATCCGACCAATAAAAGAAAAGTGTTTTTAATACAAAAAAAGTCAACCTTCAAATAATTATGTTCAGTTATGCACTCAATACTTGGTGGGGAATCCTTTTGCAGAAATGACTGCTTCAATGCGGCGTGGCATGGAGGCAATCAGCCTGTGGCACTGCTGAGGTGTTATGGAGGCCCAGGATGCTTCGATAGCGACCTTAAGCTCATCCAGAGTGTTGGGTCTTGCGCCTCTCAACTTTCTCTTCACAATATCCTACAGATTCTCTATGGGGTTCAGGTCAGGAGAGTTGGCAGGCCAATTGAGCACAGTAATACCATGGTCAGTAAACCATTTACCAGTGGTTTTGGCACTGTGAGCAGGTGCCAGGTCGTGCTGAAAAACGAAATCTTCATCTCCATAAAGCTTTTCAGCAGATGGAAGCATGAAGTGCTCCAAAATCTCCTGATAGCTAGCTGCATTGACCCTGCCCTTGATAAAACTCAGTGGACCAACACCAGCAGCTGACATGGCACCCCAGACCATCACTGACTGTGGGTACTTGACACTGGACTTCAGACATTTCGCATTTCCTTCTCCCCAGTCTTCCTCCAGACTCTGGCACCTTGATTTCGAATGACATGCAAAATTTGAGCGACAGTCCAGTGCTGCTTCTCTGTAGCCCAGGTCAGGCGCTTCTGCCGCTCTTTCTGGTTCAAAAGTGGCTTGACCTGGGGAATGCGGCACCTGTAGCCCATTTCCTGCACACGCCTGTGCACGGTGGCTCTGGATGTTTCTACTCACGACTCAGTCCACTGCTTCCGCAGGTCCCCAAGGTCTGGAATCGGTCCTTCTCCACAATCTTCCTCAGGGTCCGGTCACCTCTTCGTTGTGCAGCGTTTTTGCCACACTTTTTCCTTCCCACAGACTTCCCACTGAGGTGCCTTGATACAGCACTCTGGGAACAGCCTATTCGTTCAGAAATTTCTTTCTGTGTCTTACCCTCTCGCTTGAGGGTGTCAATGATGGCCTTCTGGACAGCAGTCAGGTAGTCTTACCCATGATTGCGGTTTTGAGTAATGAACCAGGCTGGGAGTTTTTAAAAGCCTCAGGAATCTTTTGCAGGTGTTTAGAGTTAATTAGTTGATTCAGATGATTAGGTTAATAGCTCGTTTAGAGAACCTTTTCATGATATGCTAATTTTTTGAGATAGGAATTTTGGGTTTTCATGAGCTGTATGCCAAAATCATCAGTATTAAAACAATAAAAGACCTGAAATATTTTAGTTGGTGTGCAATGAATCTAAAATATATGAATGTTACATTTTTATCATTACATTATGGAAAATAATGAACTTTTATCACAATATGCTAATTTTTTTAGAAGGACCTGTATATACACAGTCTAGCTCAAAAGTTTACACACCCCTTGCAGAATCATACAAAATGCATGTTATTTTTTTATTTAGTGCAGTCCTGAATAAGATAATTTTACATAAATATGTTAACATATAGTCTATAAGACAAAAAATAGCTGAATTTATAAAAATTACCATATCAAAAGTTTATGAACCATTGATTCTTAAAACTGTGTCGTTCCCTGGATGATCCACGGCTGTTTTTTTAGTTTTGTGATGGTTGTTCATGAGTTTCTTGTTTGTCCTGAGCAGTTAAACTGCCCAATGTTCTTCAGAAAAATCCTTCAGGTCTCGAAAATTGCATATTTGAACCCTTTTCAGCAGTGACTTTGAGATCCATCTTTTCATTCTAAGGACAATTTAGGGACTCAAACACAACTATTAAAAAAGGTTAAAACATTCACTGATGCTCCAGAAGGAAACACAAGATCAAGGTAAATTGTGTTTAATATGTATTCCAGGAAACAAAAACAAAAAAAACCTGATGTTTAAACAAAATAAGAAAAATGTGGGCGTCTTCATCCTATTCAAAAGTTTTCAACCCCTGCTCTTAAAGGGATAGTTGATCTTACAATGATCCTATGATTTACTCACCCTCAAGCCATCCTAGGTGTATATGACATTCTTCTTTCAGACAAATATACAACCCCAAATCATAAAAAGTTGGGACAGTATGGAAAACGCAGTATGGAAAACGCAGGAAAGTTGTCTGGTCAACTTCATGTCATTTGTAAATATACATCCTTTCCTGTCATTCAGACCTGCAACACATTTCAAAAAAAGTTGGGACAGTAAAGCATTTACCACTTTGTAATGTTGCTGTTCCTTTTCACAACACTTAAAAGATGCTTAGGGACTGAAGACACCAAGTGATGAAGTGTTTCAGGTGTAATTTTGTCCCATTCTTTCTGCAAACGAGTCTTAAGGTGGGCAACAGTACGGGGTCTTCGTTGTCGCATTTTGCGCTTCAAAATGCGCCACACATTCTCTATTGGAGACAGGTCGGGACTGCAGGCAGGCCAGTCAAGTACCCGTACCCTCTTCCTCCGCAGCCAGGACTTTGTAATGTGTACAGAATGTGGTTTTGCATTGTCTTGTTGAAATATGCATGGATGTCCCTTGAAAAGATGTCTTCTTGAAGGCAGCATATTATGCTTCAAAATCTCTATGTACTTTTCAGCATTAATGGTGCCTTCACAGAAGTGCAAGTTACCTTTTCTAAGGGCACTGACACAACCCCATGCCATGACAGACCCTGGCTTTTGGACTTGTTGCTGGTAACAGTCTGGATGATCCTTTTCTTCTTTGGTCCTGAGCACACGGCGTCCATTCCTCCCAAAAAATACCTGAAATACTGATTCATCTGACCACAGTACACGTTTCCACTGTGTGATGGTCCATCCCAGATGCCTCCGAGCCCAGAGAAGTCGACGGCGCTTCTCGACACTGTTAACATAGGGCTTCCTTTTGGCACAGTACAGTTTTAACTGGCATTTGTGGATGTAACTACGTATTGTGGTACTTGACAAAGGTTTGCCAAAGTAGTCCTGAGCCCATGTGGTGATATCGCTTATAGATGAATGACGATTCTTGATGCAGTGCCGCCTGAGGGATTGGAGATCACGGTTGTTCAGCTTAGACTTGCGCCCTTGTCCTTTACGCACTGAAATTCCTCCAGATTCCACGAAACTTTTAATTATATTAGGCACTATTGAATGTGAAATATCCAAATCTCTTCCTTTCTTTCTTTGAGGAACATTGTTTTTAAACATTTCAATAATTTCTCACGTATTTGTTGGCAAACTGGCGATCCTCAGCCCATCTTTGCTCCTAAAGGATTAGACCTTTCTTGGATGCTGCTTTTGTACCAAATCATAATTACAATCACCTGTTGACATCACCTGTTTTAAATTACATCATTATTTAACCATTTTACCTCATTACTAACCCTAAATTGCTCCTGTCCCAACTTTTTTTGAAATGTGTTGCAGGTCTGAATGACAGGAAAGGATGCATATTTACAAATGACATGAAGTTGACCAGACAAAACATGAAATATTTTTTGTTCATATTGTCTGCAATGAAAGTCAAAGTAAATTTAGAAATCACTTCTTTTTTTTATTTGTGTTTTCCATACTGTTAATAAAGGCCTTCTGGAGCAAATCAATGGAAATATGGAAAAATATCCATATTTAACACATTATAAAGTAAAATATAGCTTCTAGCCATTTACTGACATTATAATGCTTGGAAGAGCCAGGATATTTTTTTATATAACTGATTGTATTCATCTGAAAGAAGAATGTCATATACACCTAGGATGGCTTGAGGGGGAGTAAATCATGGTGTAATTTTCTTTTTTGGATGAATTATCCCTTTTATTGCATCATGATGACCTGCAGGTACTCCTGGCGTTACCAGTTAAATGAATTAAGTAGTCATTACCACACGGTGGCGCTAGATCTGCGTGGCTGTGGAGATTCTGATGCACCCGTCCAGCTGGAGGAATACTCACTGGAAACACTCTTATATGACATCAGAGACACCATCGATGAATTGGGTAGGCCTGCTTACTAATTATATCAAAGTGCGAGAAATGACTGCCTTAGACACTTAATGCACTGGAATTACATTTGTTTAATTACAGGTCACACAAGTTGTATATTGGTGGGCCATGACTGGGGTGGGATGCTGGCATGGCATTTTGCGCTGGAGCGGCCAGACATGGTGCAGCTTCTCATTGTCATGAACGCCCCTCACCCTGCCTCGTGGCTGGGTAAGATTGAGTTTTTATATTTCCATCTTGCCAGACAGATCATCGTTTCACTTCTGTTTCTAAACACTGCTCTGATTCTGAACTGAAACTGAAAATTCATACTTATTTCTGTAAAACCCAGACGCAGTTTTGAGAAGACCCTATCAGCTGTTGCGGTCAGGACATGCATGTTTCTTTCAGCTTCCGCTGCTGCCCGAAATAGTTTTGACTCTTGAAGATTTTAAGGTACTGTGAACATTGTTTGACACTGTGGTTAACAGTTTCTGCTTATTGCCATTTTATGATGATTGTAACATGACATACTAAATACCAGTTCTGGGTAACTTACTGTCCTTAGTTACAGCTTGTTTATGTCATGTGCAGTTGGGGGTAAAATAACGTGAGTTGCATAATCATTAGATTACTTTTTCAAATAAAGTAACGCATTGCTTTTGAATTTATTAATTTCACTTTTGGTCACTTTTGGACTTTACACTTTTGTTATTAATAAAAACGAACAAGCAAACTCAGCACAGGTGAGAAAATGTAATGCAAAATGTGCTGTAACATTACTTTCCATAAAAAGTAACTAACCCAATTAGTTACTTTTTAAGGGAGTGACACGATTTTGTAACACATTACTTTTAAAAGTAACTTCCCCCAACACTGGTCATGTACATAGTTGGTTCGAAGTCTGTTTTGTGGCAAGAATCTGGGCATAAAGAACAAAGCCAGAAGACTGACTGAGTCCCAGCTGGAGGGTTACCTGTACCGGCTGTCCCAGCCTGGAGGTCTCACAGCCCCTCTGAACTACTTCCGCTCTCTCCTCAGGTTCAAATCACACTTCCATTTCTACATCATGGGCTTAAACTGCAGTGTATTGCTCAAAGTGGTTACTAAGTGGTTACTATGCACCTCTCTTTCTACAGTAACACTCTGTACAAGCATCAGGATGTTGGTGTGCCCTGCATGTTAATTTGGGGTGAGGCAGACAATATACTGGTAGAGGGCATGTCTGGCGGAACGAGGCCTTATGTAAGGGGTCCGGTCGTCATTCACACTATTCCCGAATGCAGCCATTGGGTTCAGCAGGATCAACCTGAGATAGTCAACAAACTCATATGGGACTTTGTTCTAGATAAAGACATCATAAAACACAATCATTGATTGCCTTTGGTTTATTTGGTGCAAGATTTTTACTGAAAATCTTTTTGTCTGATATGTCTTATATTAATTAAAAGCAAGCAAAAATAAAACCTGATTGGATTAAGATCTGTTCAGTACACTGTCTCACAAAGGTGAAGGAGAAAATGTGTGTTGTACAATTTATGTCAGTAAATATTTGAAACTATGCAAAGCTTTTATGTTTAAGTTCAGCTTTTACATATTTATTCCTTGCATATAATAATGCCTTTTAGGAGATCTTCAGTTCAAGACACTTAAATAGTTAAATATCATAACTGTGCTAGTGTCTTTCCTGCTGTTTAACTGGAAATCGAACATAATTATCAAAAATGTGTAGCCTGTCACTTTGTACAATCTGTTTAAAATTAGTGTGGCTAAACTCCATCAAACGGCTTGATATGTTTTTTGGCGTTGGATTCCCGTGAGTATTGGATGGCATGTTAACCGCTCAATGTGTTGAATTATCCCAGCATTAGTGACAGCAATAAACCAGTTAAACCCCAGATTGTTGAGGATGATGCATACTGAACATGTGTTTATGATAAGTCATACTTAAAAACAGAAACCTTTGTCGCACAATACAATTAGCGTTCTTTCAAGGCCGTTTTAAGTCTGTCATTGCTAACACATTTATTTCTAATAATAGCTCAAACTTGAAGTCTTTTTTCACACATAAAATGTTGCTTGGAAGACATTGAAATTAGTGCACAAGTCATACAGACTAATTTTGTAATACTTTTATGGTACTTATATGATACTTTAATGATGGTTTAATGATTATTCTGGAGCCAGACAGTCTGATTTGTTCTTCCACTTTCATTATGTGCTCACCTCATAGGGCAAGCAATAACACATTATTCTCAACTATCATCTATTTTAATGTTATTAGGACTTATTCCAATAGTGATGATGTATTCAAGTAGTCCTAAATACATATAAGTAGCATTCAGTTTTTACTGGTAGCCTGTAGTGCTACGTTTTTGCTATTGAATTGTGAATACCTGTGGTTCCGATATCAACTATTCACGTTTGACCACATATTCCAATCGATCCAATTTATATTAGTACCGTTTCATTAGGAGACTTTATTAGCACTTTATTGTACAAACAAGGCGGCATCCATTTAATAATTTGAATAAATATAATAAATTTACACTGTTACACTTATTTTATTAGGCTATTATAGCCTACTGTTTAATGAACAGCAAGTTTAATGAATTGGTATCTGCCACTATTTATAAGTATAAATAGCATGTAACTTTACACTATGGTAGTAATAAAAAGCATTTTTTTCTTAAGGTGTGCCTTTAGCCCCGTTCCCTAATACAACGTGGAATAGTTAGTAACTAGAAACTGTAACATGAAATCTACTGATATTGAAATCAAAGTCTTTGTGTTGGGCCAAAATATAATAAATTATATTTTTATTCAGTGCATGTGTGACATTCTGTAGCTGTGCTGTTAAGTCAGTATTGGATTAAGGAATATGAAAACGGCTTGCCATACTGTGCAGTTTCTGGGAAATGAATATGAATAAAAAAAATCTAGATTATCTACTTTCTAAACCTGTTGTCGAACGTTTTAAACAATAGTCCCGTGTTCATTGGATCTTCGGGCAGTGGATGATATCGAATCAGGTTTCAGGAAGGTGGGATCAGCGGATTCTCGGCGGATCTCAGTTCTCTCTTGTTCTTCACGCGAAGATTTCTCCCTCCGCCAGATGAGCGTTTCCGGCGAGCGCCCGAGTGCCAAAACATCGACACACGGCCAACTCTGAGCTGCGGTTATGTGTGTTTTCTTTGTTTGCTCTGAAACTCTGGCAAAGGTAAGTGTGTTCCCTAGTGTTATTTTAGAAGACTGTAACTGTTGTTTTAGTGCTGACAACCGAGCCAAACTGAATAGTGTAACCCTGCAGGGGCTAATAAATTCCTTGTGTTTCTGCAGTAGATTTGTTGCGTCTAGGTTTCATTAACCACAACTAGTTTTATTTCTTGTTTTGTTAAGGTTACCTCTAAAAACTGACATGTTAAGTAATAAAGTATGCAGCTGGGATTGTAATGGGGCAAAACGTCATTCCTCTGTTTAACTTTCTTCGCGGTCAGTTTTTAATTTGCGTTGGAATCAGATCTAGCGTGTTGTGTGTCCAGTGTTGACTAGTTTGTATCCTTTTTAGTATACACTTGTTAAAGATTAATTTATTCACTTGTATTGGACTTATACGGTCAAATAACTTTGCTGTCCTCGTGCTTCCTGTGTTTTAGGGTTGGAAAACAATAAAGAGAGACACGCCTTGTAAGCAGCAAGACTGGCACACTTTTGATATGTAAAAGCCATTATTTCTAATGGTGGCTGGTCGCATCATTAGGATTACAGCATCAGAGAAAACTGGCAACAACTGAACAGCTCAAGGGATTTACATGAATGTCTCTAATAATGTTATTCAATTCTACCTGCGAGGCTTATGACAATTCGGTGTACTACTTCTACAACAAGACTGGCAAGTCCATCTATGCTAACTGGCGCACACATGACTATGTGGTGGTTGGTCTTGGGCTCCCGATTTGTGTCTTTATTATTCTGGCGAATATGTTGGTCATAGCGGCCATCGTAATCAACCGAAAGTTCCACTTTCCCATTTATTACTTACTTGGGAATATGGCAGCTGCGGACCTCTTCGCCGGCATCTCGTATCTCTACCTTGTGTTCCACACGGGGCCATTTACAATCAATCTGACCATCAAAGAGTGGTTTGTCCGTGGAGCTTTGATCAATATGAGCCTGACCGCCTCTGTGGTCAACCTGCTGGCCGTGGCAGTGGAGCGCCATCAGACCATCTTCACAATGCAGCTGCACAGCACCATGACCAAGTGGCGTGTGGTGATGCTGATAGTCTTCATCTGGTTGGTGGCTGTCGTCATGGGTCTGGTGCCCACCATGGGCTGGAACTGCGTTTGTGACCTGAAAACCTGCTGCACGGTAGCGCCGCTGTACTCCCGCAGCTTCCTAGTGTTCTGGGCGGTCCTCAACCTCCTGGCCTTCTTCATCATGGTGGCCGTCTACACGCACATCTTCATCTACGTTCGCCGCCGGAGTCGAATGATGTCCCCTCACACGGATCAGCCCTCGCACAATCAGACTGTTATCAGCCTCATGAAGACCATGTCCATGATTCTGGGTAAGGCCTTGACTCTTATGTAGACTCCAGGCGTTTGCAAGATTACTCCGTCTGAGTGAAACTCTCCTGAACACGTGCTGTATCTCCAACTGTGTAGAGAAGTACTGTTAACTTGTTTTTAGGACAAACAAGTTCTGCCAACTCCACAACAAGTTTACCAAACTGGTTTGGCACAGATTTGCTTGTCAAGCACTTGCTTGTTTTGTACCTCAAACAAGAATCAGTTAAGTTACCCTTAGGCTGTATGTTGAGACTTCTGGTTTTGGATTTGAAGCGAGCACATGGTGCTGTTATGAGTAAACTTGATTTTATAGTAATGATTTACACACTTATCCTGAATAATAATTTGAATACAATATTCTAAAGAGTATCTTGAAATGGGAGTCAACATGACACGTTGAAATTATATTAAAAAAAAACGAACAAAAAAAGCAGGAAAATTGTCAATAATAAATCTCTTAAAATTAGATATGACTAGGAAAGATTAGTTCAGGCTGTAAAACATCACATGGAGATATTTATTCATTAATAATTAATGATATTTGTTTAAAAAACAACAACACTTTTCATAATTTATTAATATACAAATATAAAAGAAAAATGTTAAATATTTTTCTTAAGATGTGTTTAGGCACACACATTCAAAGTGCAAGGAAAAGTTGTTACTACTTTTGTTAATAATAACATACTTATAAGCTCACCAAAATCTACATTGAGATATTTTAGTGCACAGGGTTATTGGTTTGAGTACAAGAATTTATGTTAAAATAAAATATGAATCTCTCTATTTTAAATACAAAAGTGTTTAAATTAAGATATACATCATTAAATGCAAAAAGTTTGGCTGTGCTTAATGGGTACAGTGTATCCTTTAAGCACAACCCTGTTGGCCTGTTCCCAATAAGCTCACATGTTTTTTGGGGGAAATTCTTATTTTAAACAACATTTTTAAAGAATAATTTTATAAAGATCAACTTGAAGTGACAACCATCAGTTAATATTTAAAGTCTGTTTATGGATTATTTACATGAATGTTCAGTATGGATGAGCTTAAAGGGAACACACTGAGCTTAATCGGAACAGCAACATTTTTTTATTTTTTATTAATAAATATTAGATTGATCAATTTAAATTAACAATTTTGCTAAATAAATAATCTAGGTCATGTATTAAGTTCATATATATTTTAATATGAACAGCTATTATAGAAAATATCTATAAAATTATTCTTTTTCTTACTGATGTCACACTGAAGCTGTGATTTTCATAGTAGTGCACCATTCAAGCTCACCTTAAAAAATTATAGAAGTGTAAAACCACAAAACATCAATAAACTGTAAATGTATCATACGATTCATTTAAAAGTACAAGCCAGTAACACCTGTGAAGTAACATATTAGTGTAGCACACAATCTCATACAGATAGTAAGCTAACAATGTTCTGCAGCATCTGCGCTATGTTGCTAAAACTATCTTTTGGATCTAACTGTAAGTATTTCCCTCATCCAGATTCCAGGTTATAATATGCAAAAGTCTAAAAAGTCTAATTTTGCAGTAAGAAGTTATACTTATCCAAAAAAAAAGGCTTAAATGTCTAAAAACTGCACAATTAAGGGGCTACACTTTTGGTGAAAGTTTTCAGACAGCTTTTAAAATGGCTGTCAGACAGTGTGAACACATGGAAACATATATCACTGTGCAATGGTCTTGACATTACAGGAGGTAGAAAAAAACATCATTTGGAGACATCAAGTAGGATTATAAATGTTTTTTTGTTTTTTTCATCTGAACTCAAAGATAGTAGTGTGCTTAATGGGTACTTGAGCTTTATTGGTGTGTTATTATTAATGTAAAACAACTGTTCTATAATTTAATATATATTTTTAAATGTAATTTATTCATTTGGCAAATCTGAATACAAAAAAAAAAACCTGTAACATTACAATAGTCTTTTTACTATTGCTTTTGATAATCTTTAATCCATCGTTGCTGAATAAAAGTATTCATCTGTAGTGTATTTATAAATAAAAATAAAATGCTGTCAAAAATATTTGGTCATTGTTACTTTGTGACACTTAATGCATTACCTAACCAATTTAACTTTATTTTAAAGTGTTACTGTAAAATTTTCATTACCTTTGAGTCATAAAATTGAAACTGCATTGATCGCTATGTAAACATCAGGCACAGGTTTGTCTGTGTGTGTGGGAAAATTTCACCTCGCATGTTATATCATTACCCACAAAGAAATATGCAAAATGTTAATTGTTCACAGTATGATTCAGCATTTACTGTATAACGCGTTTTGCAAGATGTTGCATTTGTTTTGCGTTCTGCAGTGGTTTTCACCTTGTGCACTTTTTTTTTCTCTCTGTCTCTACAGGTGCCTTTGTAATCTGTTGGACGCCGGGTCTAGTGATTCTCTTGCTGGATGGTCTCAGTTGCAGTGAATGTGAGGTTCTTAAGTATGAAAAGTACTGCCTGGTTCTGGCTGAGTGTAACTCTCTAGTGAACCCTATCATCTACTCGTTTCGGGACAAGGACATGAGGAACACCTTCAAAAGCATTCTCTGCTTCCCTTGGAGAAGAATGCGCCAGCATGAGGGGCCTTCTGGCATCCGCTTTGAGTCTGTGAAAACAGGGGCACCCTCTGAGAAAAACAGCTATAACTGCACCAGTTTAGAGCCCATTTCTGCACAAAGCCTATTGTCTTAATAGAAAAAGAATTTCTCTTTGTAAATAAATGTCTTTGTATTTGCTTAGTGACATGATCACCGTGTGTACAAAGAGTAAATAATACTTCATTTTTGATAGCTTGTTTTGGTACGTGTTTTTGTCTCTCTTTGACAATAGATGTATTAGAGGTCTTTTGTGTCAGTTAGTTGCTCTGCTGCCCACAGGAAGTCTTTCCCCAAAGCACAAGCATTAATATTCATAAAAAGGCCCTTTTTGGACCATTTTGTTTTGTTGGGAATGAGATCTGACGCTTCAGGAAAAACACTAGGTCTAGAACCAACAATTTGCTGCTGGTATTTTTTTGGTAACACTTTACAATAAGGTTTCATTCGATAACTACATTAGTTAACATGAACTAATAATGAACTGCACTCCTACAGCATTTTACTAATATTTTTTAGCGTTAATTTCAACATTTACTAATACATTATTAAACGAAAAGTGGTTTGTGTTAACATTAATGCACTGCGAACTAACATGAACAAACAATGAACATGTTAACAAAGATTAACAATTACAGTAACAAATGGTTAGTTCATGTTGGTTAATGTTAAAAAATATTACCGTACTGTTAATTTCTTTCAGACATTCAAATTCAGATTCTCATTTTAAAGTGCCAATATTATGCTCATTAGCAAGTTGGTAATTTTATTTTTGTGGTCTGCTAGAATACATTTAAATGATTTAGGGCTGTTTTTTCCCCCTGCCTTTTAAACAGAAATCTGCTTTCTCTGTCATGGTTTTAAATAGTCCTAGATTAAGTCTAATCCAGAGGTTAATAAACTGATTTCCTGGAGGAAGACTAGAGCTACTCCAGGATTAAATTGAGTCTTAAATGAAACCTACCAGGAGGCAGGTTTAACTTCATATTAACGTGTTTCAAAGAAGACATGTATTACTTGGGATTTATCAGTGAAGATCAATATATACACACATGTGTACAGTGTGTGTATGTAACTGAGGCAAGCTAGTAAGAGCTGGGCGTTTAAAGTTCACTTCCCTAGCACTTCTCTATTTCAAGAGGCACAATAACGACTGACACTAGAGACTATCGTCCATGTTAGTGCGTGTGTCTTTCATGCTGGAGACCCCGGGTTCAAATCCTGCTCGGAATGGGTAGAGTGGGAAACTGTGTGTTCGCCCACAATATAGTATTTTGTACTTTTGTATTCAAGTTTCTTGGGAAAACCCAAAACATTTGTGATCATGCAAAAGCATTGACAAATAATTTGTCCCATTTCATATTAGTTTTAGCTTTCTAGTAACCCTTCAGACCTTGATTAGCTTGTTCAGGTGTGTTTGATAAGAGTTGAAGCAAAAATCTGCAGGTCTGTGGCTCTCCAGGACCTGAGTTTGCCACCCCCACCTTAAGGGCTTTGTACATTCCACAGCTGATGTGTGCCGTTTTTCTTTGCTATTTGCTTTTAAAGAGTTTCCTCTTGTTCAGTATGCTTTTGTTTTTTTTCAATTGCAGTTCTATTGTCATGGTTTTCTTTAGATTAGCTTCTCAGTTCCATGCAGCTTTTCCTGGTCCAGTTCATGTTTCAAAGGCAACCCCTGTCATGTTAGTTGGTTTCAAATGAATTTGGTTTATTTTAATTCAGTACTCCATACTCCAGGTGTTAGTAATCTGTATTTAGTCTGTGTTTCAGAAAGCCATTTTTAAGTCACGCTTAACTATTCTAAATTAAGGCCTCCTCCTGGCGTAATTTCATCCTGTCTGGGATTGCTGCTACACCTCATTTCTTCCCCTCAGTCTGAAACAAAATTAGCTCCTGTCTCTTTAAAGCTGCCTTTATGAAAAGCACAGTCTGCTCTGATTGTTTGGCCAGCCCAGTCTGTTGTGATTGGTCAACCACTTACAGCATGTGATGGAAAAGTAACGCACTTACCATAATCGTGTTTCAGCTCCCAAAGCTTCATGAGCAACTATATCTACGGTAACTACATCGATGGTATTGGAAGTCCATTCAGTGTTTTTGCCCTCGTAAAGCTGCATTCACATGGCGTGTCCGCATCAACCGAGGGCTTGCCGAAGCTTGGTGTTGACGTGACTGTCATGGTGACAACAACCAATCACATTACTTTTCTAGTGTTGCATGAATGCAATTGGCTAGCTTCTGCGCTAGGTTATTTGCATAGGCGATCTGATTGGCTGAAGTCTGCGTTGGCGTTTATGGTCGAAACATTTTCAAGTTCTGCCGCAACGATACCCACAGTTCAGTTCGGCAACACATTACGTATTTAAATTAAGTATGAAGCATTGCCGCTGCATTTTACATGGAGTGTCAGCGTCAACATTTCATTTACTTAGAATGGGTGACGGCATGCATTGCCTAACTGAATTGTGGGTTCCGTGAACTTCCGTCGCATCGCTTCACTCGCATTGCAGGCGGCAGAAGTTGAAGATTTCTCAACTTTTCAAGCTCCAATGCAGTCATCATCCAATCAGATCGCCTTATCCAAATACCCTAGAGCAGACACTAGTCAATTGCGTTCCATTTAAAACACCGGTGAATGAAGAACTGATATATGCGGTGGGTAATCACCAAGCGGCAACCTCCCGCGGTCTCTCTTGAAGCCAATACGGAAGTGACTTAAACTGCAGTTCATCGACTGGCCACTAGGGACAGGCTACAGAAGAGAGCAGAATCTCATTGAGCCCCATGTTAAAATGCCCAACTTTACAGCAGAATAAATCATGTTTACAGCCTGGTACAAATTCTAGTTTTGGTCTAAACGGCTAATTTTGCCCTTTATGACAACTGTGAGGATGAATTTTTTTTAACTCATTCGTTTACATTATATAACGCCTTAAAGTTCTTCATAATTAAGGGTGTGGTCACTGAGTGGCAGGTGGATAGCTGTTTGTCTGCTGTCTGTTAGTCATTGCGTCACCTCAGCCCCGCTCATGTCCCGCCTCTTTGCCCATTTTCTGTTATCCGGGAGTGATTCGCGATGATTTCCATCATGCTAAGATGGCAACGGCTAGGTCGTCCCTACTTTACGCTGCAAAACTGCTCTTCAGAATCCAATGGGTGACATCATGGCTAAACCAGCTAATTAAGCTCTTCAGGATTACTAGAAAGCTACAGGCAGGTGAGTTTGATCAAGGATGGAGCTAAACTGCAAAAAAAATGGCCCTTGAAGACCAGGGTTGAGAACCCCTGACCTAAGCCCTTGGAATACACAATGGAGCAGATTTATTATTTAGTTTTTTTCCCTGTAAATTTGTTTACGGACCATGCTAAAGACCAATGATAATATCATACATTAGAGTTGTGGGGTGGTGGTAAATTAAGTGATTGCTGTGACATCACAATCGTGTTGCATTGTGGTCTATGGACCCTGCCTGAAGTGTACACACGTTGAGTAGACTTGCTTCCTCTGTCAAAATCAAGGAATCGAGGGTCTGTCCAAATAAACTTCCCTCATCCACTTGACGAAGTGTAACGTAGCCTACTTTAAAATGGCTGTGGAGATTTCCCCAAGGGGAAGTGCTTTGGGAAGTTTGCGAGTGTATGTCTAAACGTGGAGTTAAACAGAGCCACAGTAGGCAAGTATTACATTTTGGACGCAGCAAGTGTCGCCTCAACATGGTGAAATCACTTGCCCAACTGTTCTTTGTGGATGAGCCAATACTATGTTCCTGCAATAGCGGCAGTTTCCGTTTTAGGATAACATTTCAGGTGCTGCGGATGATTTTTTTTAATGCCCTTCTCTCACTAACTTTCCTCCGTCTCGTTCAGTCAGACGTCATTGCTTTACATTGCATGAGTGCTCACTAATGGCGGAAATGTTTAAATAGAAAATCCTAAACCCTTGATTACTTGGAATCTGCTTTAGTATTGGTTTATTATTTTGTTTTTTTCCCTCTTATGACGTTGATTTACACACCATTCTATAGGTCCGCATGTATGCTTGGGCTGTTAAAAAATGAATAAATTAAACATTAAATAATTTATTAAATATGAAATATAAAAAAATGATACAAAATTATAAGTGTAAAAAAACAGCCAGCTTAAGGTAGCTACAAACATTAAATGTGGCTAAATGTCAAAATAACTTCAATATCATACACAAGAGTTGTGTAGAGGTGATCTGCTGACATCACAATCATGTTGCATTGTGGGCTATGAATCTGCCTGAAGTGTACATTTTGGCCCTGTCCCAAATGGCACCCTAAACCCTCACGGGCTTCCTCGGAGCCCGCACTTTCACGACGTTATGACGCTTTTGGGAGGAAGTCCTCACCAGTGCGGGCTCAGCAGAAGTGCGCATTAAGGGCACATATTGACCTCAAAGTGGCAGTCGCGAGCACCTTTCTGAGACCTAAAATGGCAAATGGGACAGCCTGTGGTCCTGTGGACTTAACAGACACACGCACACAGCGACCATTGTAAGTCCACATGAACCGTGCCATTTGGGAATGGGCCTTTGAGTAGACTCTCTCCCGCTGTCAAAATCGAGAGGTCAAGGGTCTATCCAAATAAACTTCCCTCGCTCACTTGTACTGCGTTCCACTCCACTTTTAGACACACACTTGCGAACTTCCCTTAGCACTTCCCCTCGGGGGAATCCCTGCTGCCATTTAGATGTGCATTGCAGTGGACAAGGTAAGTTTATATGGACAGACCTTTGCTCCCTCAATTTTGACCGAGGGAGCAAGTGTACTTCATATGTACACTTCAGGCAGCTTCATTTACCACAATGCAATACGATTGTGCCAGTAGTGGGCACTCATGCAACGTATATGACGCACATCTGAGTGAATGAGATGGAGGAAAGTTAGCGAACTGGAACAGCATTGGAGTTAAACACTTCAAAATGGCAGCGGGGGAGTGCTTCTGGAAATTTGCATGCAGCTGCGTGTCGTGCGCAAATCGTTTAAGGTCTTGAGTAGGAACTACATTTGAATTTGAACTTACTTTGCAACCGTTAAAAAAGTATATTTGTATATATTATGAATATGTGTGTAGTATGAATGTAATACAGATGTACCCCATGTTGTCATTATCATGTGACCTAACAGCCCGTCAGTTGCGCCGCTTTACCTCCATTCATAAATCCTCTCCCGTGGCCTCATGGGATAGTAAAGTGTCAATCAAATGTGAAAGGCTTTAAAAAGTGATGCCGGTTCGTCTGGTTGAGGACAATGGAAACTTTTGCAGACGACGTCACACTGAGTGAATCAACTTAGAATGGCTCTAATTTACATGTATTTATTTCTCCCCCCATCCTACTTCCTAATGGCTGTGACCATTGAAAATATACCCAAAAATCTATATGATCTAAATATGAACAAATACTAAACAATATATATGTGTTTGATATCATTGGAAATGTCTTAGTGTGACTGGTACAAATATCTCATCCCCACAGAAATATTCAAGAAGATAACAATGGTTTTAAGAGTTTAAAGAGATGTTGCATATATAGTATGGTAGGTGTGTCAACCATTTGGTCTTGTCAATACAGACAGTGATTAAATGTAAATTCCCTTTGTTAACATATGTTACCATTTGAAAGAAGTTATTGTCAGGTCTGAATACTTAAGGTAGTGTAGCAGAAGAGTCAGGGCGCAATTTTTTATTCAGATTCGCCCGTAACGTTGTGTCCAGCCAACGTTACGTAGCCTATGGAAAGTCAGGAACGCATCTCTTTACTTAAGAGTATTCGATGTTTTTAGTATCTTTGAATTGATTATGTAATTGGAATTATACCTGACTGTTTAATAAATTGTTACATTTTGATTTATTCTGACTTACTCTGGAATTATTAACGATCTCTATGAGATCATGAATGGGTACTTTCCACAAAGGGTTAAACGGAATAATTAAATGTGTGTCTAACTATTAAATATGAATGACCAAATAACCAAATTGGCATTCTAATCTAAATTCTAAATTATAATAAAATGGAGTCAGATAAAGAGGAATTGGAATGAGAACATCGAACGCGCAGATACCTTCGCTCGCCCTTCGCTGCCGCCATTGGAGCGATTTCAGCGGTCTTACAAATGCACACTTCAGAATCTCACCAGAAGTAGTAGGTCATCCGGGGAATTTTCGGCTAGTTACTGGTTTTCGAATAATATGTATTCAGACATAGGCCTAAAGCGCTGTTGGTGTACTGTTTTTCGCATATAGTAGGGAAGTATTCGATTTCGGATGTTTTGCATGTGTAAAATTGGACTTGAACTCACCACAGGACCCTATTGTACTCCAACAGAGGAGACCGGATCCAAACGTCAAACAAACAGATGCAAAGTATTGTATTTTTTTTTATGATCGTTCCAGCTTATTTTTAGCCCAAGAACGGGCGAGGACATTTTAAACTTGAATGTGCCAACCTTTCGGCGTCAGCAGTTGCTCAGGTTATTTAGCTGTGCAAAAACAGTTCATTGTGCTTTATATTTGTTTTTAATTTATTAACGTGGTAATAAACACACTAGTTTGTAGTGCAAATATTTTACAGGTTACTGAACTGTGCGCGTCACACATCAGACGTGAAGCGCCACGCTGCGTGCAGCCAATGAATCGAGGTCTCGCACATAAACAAAAAATAGTCTCTTTCCAAGAAAACGGAATTTCAGAGGTTCATTTAGTGAAACATATTAGGTTAATTACCAACGAGTATGGATAGGGATAGGACAATATATATATCAATTAAATTTATACAATTAAACAACTAAATAATTCCTGAAAAATAGTAAAAATAAATACAGAATTGAATAGTAAATGCTATAAAATAATATAAACTGCTAATACATACAAAGACAACAAAACTAGGGTCCAAGACATGCAAATGGAAGGCTCCAGTATTGCAGGAGAATACTCTACTCAGATGAGCCAAAGCAGCCAGTAGGCAAGCATTATGCAAATGTGAAAAAACCTAGTAACATTCTTCTAACAACAATGTTAGCAACCGCATGTAAATGCCCCAGGCATTGTGGAAGTGACTGTTACACAGACTAGCACTACTTGTAGTTTTGATGAAACTTGAATGTAATGCTAAACTGCGGTTTTAATGGTCATGAATTACTGACTTGCCGATATATTGATATAGAAGGCTCCAACTAAAACAATGACCTTGATTTCTGGTGTTTTGTTTTGCTGTGTTTTTTTATTTTACTTCATGCAGAATGTGAGCTTTGTTTCATTTCACCAGACGGAGTAGTTACAGAGCACATAATCAATTTGAGATGAGGATAAAAGGTCTGATTTATTGTGATCCTCATATTATTGTCCTTATGGTGCATAAATATTCAGGCAGGGCGAGACAGTCGGCTAGCACGCTGGAAAATGGAAGACTCATTCATAACCGCTGATACGAAATCATTTTACGGATTGCAACATGCAAATAGACCCTTAATGAACAGCAACAAGGAAAAACTACAGGCTCAAAAGCACACTAGATTATTTTATTAGTTTTTGTTTTTCTAATAAGGAACACTACAATTTTCTCATATTTCTTTTTTTCTCTCTCACTAGAACAGTTCTAAAGTTGAGGTATAAAAGGAGTTTATACAGACTACCAAGTCTGAAAATGGTGGGGTTTATATACAAGTGAAATGGAGAGAGGAGAGGTAGAGAGGAGGGATAGAATGGTAAATACAGAAGGAAGTGTGTACTACAATTCTAGTAAAATAATGATAAAAATAGAGAAAGAAAAAAACACTGATAGCATTTGATTAGGTGCTGTGAATCCACCTCAGATCATAACCCCAAGTATCCAAACAGGTTATAGGTGCGCTTTTAGGAAAAAGGCATTTGGGAATGCCAATGGCCAGATCTACCAGAAAAAAATCATCATTCTGTTATACGTTGCTTGTGCACAAAACATCTGCTGATTTTGTAGTTGTCCGTTAGTAGTGCGAGGAAATTTTCACAGCACCTCAAACAAATGCTGCCAGCTCTGACAAAACCACACACACACAAAAAAATAACACTCGAGACTCCCGATCCAAATAAAATGTAACTGAAACGCTAAAATGAATATTACAAAGACTAACAAATATTACTCTTGCTCATGAGCGAATCCAAAACCCCCAGCGATAAAAAACAAAAACGGAAAAAATAAAAGCATACAAAAAGAGAAAATACACTGAAACATTCCACAATCTGTACAGTGACATCCATAGATGACTGATAGAAAAGAAAACAAAGAAATTTGGTGTAGTAATAGCATTAGTTGGAGATATCCATATGAAATGTTTATAACTAACAATAATCTATAGAGGACACAATGATCGGAATAATAGCTTGAAAAGCTCCTCAGAGTTTGTTTTTCCATGTGTACATATAAACAAAACCCCAATTTACATTTCAACGTTATTTAGTCCTTTGTGTAATATATAGAATTTCCATTCATATATCAAAACGCCCTGGTGCTTCCGTGACTAAAGGTAAACTTGGGGGACAACAACAACACAAGTCCCGGGAATAAAAAACAACAAAAAAAACAACTTGTCTGTCTTGTCTGGAAAAAGTAAATAGAAATTCATTTGATGTTCCTCTACTTGCTTTAGTCCATCTGTTTCAAATCACAACACATCCAGTGCTCATTTTTGGTTAAATTTGAAAGGAGAAAAGCCCTTGTTGCTTGGCTGTTAACTGATAAAAATTAAAAAGAAAGAAGAAGAGTTCCTTTGTTTAGTGAAATTGTAGGCAACAACAACAACGAAAAAAGAAGACAGCATGCTTTACCAAGGAACAGGTGCTTTCAATTGCACGTACAATACAATCAGTTCAAAAGCACGAGTGAGTGACGAGACAACCCAACCCTTATAAAACAGACACCCGTACACACAAACACAGTAACATGAGTGGCCATAGCACACACGGCTAATCAAAAGAACTCCTTGATATCTGTAACAAGCACATTTCACATCCGCTGTAACGCTTTTCCTAGTCAGAGAGAACTGCTATGGCCTCCTCAGAAAGGTTTTCGAGTGTGTCACGGATGCCTGTTACGAAATCGTGCGAGCGATAAAACACCACGGAAGTCCTAGAGAAACCAAATGCCAGCTGTAAATGCTGGATTGGGCAGTATGAAGTGTCGGAGTTGTTCGCTTGTTTATTTGGTCTGTTACTTACACCCCCTCCTTTTATAGTATATTTTGTTTTTTTGTTTTTAAAAAAAAAGAAACGTTAGGCTAAATGGAATCACTAAAACATCTCAACACCCTACATGCATGGAAGACAGTGGAATATCTTTTTTTCTTTCCCTTTAAAAATATTTCTAAATACCCACCCCGTGTCCCAATCCAAATCGAATACTCCAGCTATCCGTCCAACCCCTTTCCCAAAACAAGTTCCCGTCGAGTCTTTTATTTGGTGGCTGGTGCATCTTTGTGAGGGGTGGGGGTGTGGGGGCGAAAAAACTGCGGGAAACAAAAATACTGTAGCTAAACTATTAAAAACAAGGTCGTATGTCAACATCTCTTTTACATCAGTTGAGGAAGTGGACAAGTAGTGAGGAAACATGAAGTCGCCGACCGCACATCGATCGCCCGCCATTGAACTCCTCCGCTGAAGGTCTTTCACGTTTCACTGCGAACTCTTCTGCGATCAGCTAGTTAATGTTCAAATATCCGGCGTACCTTTTACACAGATGGATTCCTCTCCATCCACCCACCAGCTCAAAGTGAGATTGACGGGATTTGTGCTTAACACAACGTTGAACGATGCAGGACAGATTGTTTTGTGAGAAACGCTTCGCAAAGTCGGTTTGCTTACTGAAGCAGCGATGCAACCGATCGGAAACCATATTAAAAAGCAGACTACATGGCGTTCTCGCGGTTCAGTTGTCTGAGGTTGTTCTTCGACGAGCGGAAGGTGCGACAACCGTTGACAGCACTTTGGTACAAGCAAGGAGGGAGTGGTTGCGTAATCCACATCGTGACAGATTGGAACAGGGAAGGGTAGCGTGGAGTTGGGCGTCGACTGTCCAGACTTTTGTGTTTTCCACACAAAGACTGCTGAAGAGGATGCGTGGTTTGTTCGGACTCGTCCTCAGCAGATGTGACGTTCTGCGTCTTTTGTTGGAGAGCGCCAGCTCAAAGTGAGTGCGTGTGTGTGTGTGTGCGCTTGTGTTTCAGACAGTCTGGTTCAATGTAAGAACCCTGGCACACCATGAAGAAAGTGGAACGAGGACTATGGAAGACCTTTGACATCTGCTAGAGTGAGGGACGAAAGGAGTGAACGGGCGAGACTAGATGATGAGATGCTGTGTGCGTGCGTGTGTGTGTCAGTGTGTGTGTGGCGTAGCGTGAGCTACATTAGCTGGAGGTGTCGGAGTGGATGCTGCCAGGTGGTCCTGGTGGAGAGGTGATGGAGGAAGGGTTGGTGTTGTCTTGCCAGCTGTTGTTAGCCTGTGGAGAGAGTCACAATAACAGTATGAGGTAAGGTAACCTGCAATTACACTGAGGACTTTTAAACATGAATTAAAACAATTTTTTTGCAGGTTTTTAATACTAAAAAGTGATATACTATCTCAAGAACACTTGGATATACGGAAAGATGAACGTGATTTCACCTAGGACAACATGTACCTGGATCAACATCTTTGTTGTTCTTGGAACAACAATTCAATCAACCAATCAGATTTGAGGGACAAGTTTAGGCTTCCAACCAGGATTAGGTGCTTCTACATCAGTCCTACTCCCCTAGCATTCCCTCTGACTGGTTGGGTTTGAGGGCAGGGATATGATTAGGACAAATTTTTCTGACAGGAATGTTGCTCCAGGATCAATAAAAAATATGTCTCACTTGGCAAAAATCACAGTGACCATATGGAAATGTCGCTTGTTTATATTAAAATTATATACTATGGTTCAAAAGTTTTGGGGTCAGTAAGATTTTTTGTTGAAAGTAATTAACTTTATTCAGCAAGGAGTCAAAAGTGACAGTAAAACATTCAGAAATGTTTAAAAGACTTACATTCCAAATACATTTTACACATTTATTTTTAATAGGTTTGTACCCGATTAGTTAGGGACACTTAATATTTAAAAAAACGTTATTGATTTGACTGTACTGACACTATTGGATGAGAACTGAACTGAGTTGGACGACGACATCACGGTTTTCTGCAGAAAGGCTTTATAGATGAAATGTAATAATTGATCTTTTCAATGGAAATGAATCAACAGTGAACTGACTTCAGCTGAACAACGACTGGTTTCTTTAGCGCTGCTGTACAGTCGAAATGAACTATTCTTATCATTTAATAATTTGTGATCACTTAATTTCACTGTAAACCTGCTTTGACACAATCAATCTGAATTGTATAGTGTTATTTAAAACAAAGGTGACTTGACCTCTATAAGACTGGAGGAATGATGATGCTTTACCATCACATGAATATATTAAAACTGTTTTAAAAATTGCAATAATAATAATTCACAATATTACTGCTTTACTGTATTTTTTGCTTTTTGCTTTACTAACAAAATGCATAAGTATGATTTTACATTTTTATTTCTATTGTAAAATGTTAAATATCAAATTCCATACTATTTTAAAAAAGAAAGATTAAAATGTTATATTCCAGAAAATTAAAAAATTCCCGTACAAAATGCAAGTTTAAAGGTTAGCGCTTAAGGTCAGGCGTTTGTTAAAGTGTATCCAAACATAGAGCATTTAGATGCAGCTAACTGGCAAGTATTCACCAATAGAAGTTTCAGATAGCAGTTATACATGTTGAAACAGGAAACACACAAGCCACAGTTTGCAGACCTTTAAAAGATCTGTATGCCTAACTCCTACACAAAGACCCCAGATGGTTCTTCTTCCTTTCTCGGAAAGTTTGTTGCTTGAGAATGTTTGCATGTATGTAAGAGCTGCACTCACGTCTAAACGGTGTGGGGTGTAAAGAGGACTTCCTGACAGATCTTCATAGCCTGCCGTCAGGTGTGTAGCACGGTGCAGGATATCCACCTGTAGCACACATACTTCACATGAGTCTCAAAGGGTCAAACAATCACAGGTCTGTAATATAAACAGTGCCACACAATGACACCTCTGCTAATTCATTACATTAATTATATTTTCCGTATTTATGTGAAAAATACATGAGACAAATAAAATATTAACAAACTGAACCAAAACAACGGTGTAATGAGTCTGTATATGTATCAATGCAGCCTCATCTACATCATTCTCTAATATTTCTCATACCCAACACTTTTACACTGCATTGTCACTGCAAGGCCCAGTGCACACATCTGATAACAATAGTTCACCCAAAGACGAAAATTCCTTCAAAATGTTTATACGTGAAAACAAGCCTCACTTCATTTAAAGCATTTGTCTATTCAGAAGACTTGGGTTAAACTTGGATTATGTTGTCTTTATGACCTTTTGAAGCATGAAAGTTGTTAAGTGGACTTTCAATGGATTGTGTTTCAAAGACGAATTAAAGTCTTATGGGTTTGAAACAACATGAGGGTGAGGAAATGATGACAGAATTGTCATTTTTGAGTGAACTCTCTTTTAGTCTGAACTGATCTGTGCTGCACTATCATGTAAAGCGATCCACTCTTCGCTCTCTAGCGGCTCACACTTAAGAAGAGTAGCAAATTCGTGCATCTTGATTTTAAAACCAGACCTGGACAATGTGTCACATTGCAATGATAGGGAAAAATAAATGAATCAAGAATTAACAGGAGAATCAGAAACAAGTGTTTAGATGTAAACAACACTACCATGAAACAGATGAGGATTTATGTTATACGCACATTTGAAAGCGGCCAAAATCTCTTTTTTTTGCCGTTTAAACATAAGGATGTCCGATGTTTTCTACATAAAAAAAAAACTACAGTAAAACCCAGAGGCGGACAATAGTGATACATTTTTCAAGTATCTGTACTTTAATAAGAGTTTTTCTTTGGAAAACTTTTACTTAACATTCCAAAGCATGATGTTGTACTTTTTACTGCACTACGTTATTTTACTCAAGTAATTCAAAGTTTTATTTGAGTACAAGAAAGAAAGTACTAAATGTACTTAAATACTAAAGGTAAAAAAAAAGCTTTTATTTATGAAATGTAGTGCAGTAAAAAGTACGTCAGAATGCATTGGAATGTAGTGAAGTAAACGTTTTCCAAAGAAAAACACTGATAAATGTACAGATACTTGAAAAATGTACTTGAGTAAAGTAAAAATACTTCACTACAGTCCGCCTCTGATAAAGCCCAACTTGCTGAAAGTGTAAATGAGGTCTAAGGAGCCATTCACACAAAAGATGTTTTTGCGAGATGCAGGACAGTGGCTGATGAGATTTTTTCCCGAATGCTGTGTAATGCGTGAAATGCTGTAAAAAATGAAACGTCAAACACGTCTAGCACGTTTAGCACTTTTACACAGGAAAAACTGGCAACAGTGCATTAAAATGCAAAAATGTGTTCTGTGTGAATGGCCCCAAAAACAAAAATATATACAGGACTCAAAATTAAGGATTTGTTTTTTGTATTTTTTTTTATATTTTTACTCACCCCACCACAATTTTTTGACAATTACTGTTTTAACATCTATTCGGTGTTAGATAAAAATATATAATAAAAAAAAGAAAAAGAAAAACGTATGCCTAATCCACCTCTGTTATTTCAATTAGCATCATTTGTAAAAAAAAAAAAAATTGTTTAATGCGTAACAGAACATCAAAAGTTTGACTTTGTGAGGCACATGCAATACTGGTGTGATGGGGCGAGTGACCTGAAACGCTTTCAGTGACTCTGGGCCGTCGGTACATCCTTACTGTTGAGCCCTGATGGGGGTCTTGATGAAAATAATTCATTTAACAGGAAACGGATAAAGGATTGGCTAAGGATGTGGCTGTGGATGACTGATGAAGAAATTAAACTGAGCGGGTCTCAAAAGGAAGATGGCGGAGGATAGAGCTCTACGCTCAGGACTCCACGAGTCCAACTGAGCCGAGGTGCTCTGGGGTGGGAGCTAAGGTGGATGTCATGGGTTGGGGCTGTAGCTTTGAGGAAAGGGGAAGAGAGCACTACACTGTGAGCAGGTACGGAAGAGGAAGGGCATTGAGGGGGTGTCCTCAGTGCCTACCTGCTGCTGCTGCACAGCGGGAGTGACGCTGACGCCATCCCCGTTGAGTGATCGCAGCCCGAGGTAGGCATCTCCTGCGTGAGAAAGGGTGTACGACCCAGATGACCCTGCAGGCAATATACGCAGCCGATCAGGCATGCAACTTTGCCCGGGTTGGTTTTGGAAAAGCCTACAGTGGTGCATGTGTGGCTGAGATGGGCATGAAAATCAGGACAAGCCACATTCCGAAATTCAAGACAGCCATGATAATCAGTTCAACTGTTTCCGTAGACTAGAGACGACAAAACAAAACAGGTGAACAATGGGAAGCAACAATCGAGAATATGCTCTGTGGACTGGTTCTTTACATGAAGGTATGCAACTCAACATCCTACTTCCTCTAGATGACATAATGCATTGTTGGTAAGCTGGCCGCAGGATGTAAAACAGGAAATGTGGAGATGAGGTTTAAAAATGTATGTGGTGACGGCGTATTGTTAAAAGTGACAATACCAAGTTAAATCACCTACCTTCTCCATTCTGCTTCCTGAGCAAATAGAGGTTCAACTACACTAACCAAGTGTATGTGGATGTGTCACATGTGAATATGAAAATAAAACGACAAACATGAAGCCAACACAGCATCGATAACTCAGGGAAAGCCAAGAAAAGAGGCTATGTTAGTTATCAACGGAAAGACAAATACTTGAGGGTTATCGCCACAGCTTTAGAGAAAAAACAATCATGCAAAACCAGAAATGAAAGTGAATGTTCACATGGTCAGAGGCTAGAGTGGGCGGTATGATCGAAACCATCAGGGTACGAGTTACTTTAAATAATGTGCTGGAAATTTGATGAAAAAACTGATCACTTAACATCAATGTGGTCATTTCTATGTTTCCACAATCCAATTGTGATTAAATATTTTCCCAAACCCCTTTGACCTAAAACAAGTGTCCTCTGAGAGATAGCTTGAGAAACCCAAAAATCTCAATTCTCTCATCATTTACTCACCCTCATGCCATCCCCAATGTATCAGACAAACAAAAGATAACCCGTCTTCTTTGAGTACATATAATGCAAGTGAATGGGTGTTCGATGCATGAAATCCACACACAGCGATCGTGACGGTAATCCATACGACCACAGTGGATTAATCAATGTCATCTGAAGCCAAACGGTAGGTGTGTAAGTAAAATACTAATATTTGAAACTTTTTTAATTATAAATCAATGGTTTCGGCCTACTGTCATACATATATTCATTAAAGAGGCATTAGGACGCATGTCGCAAGTGTGATGTGAAGTTCACGCGAGAAGTAAAGTGGAAACAGAGGACCGCCATTTCTCTCTGCAAACTTCACAACACACTTGCATCATGACGTCTCCCTCGTTAAAGCTTGTATGACAGTACACTAGAAGCAATGACTTACTTGAAAAAGTGTTTCTCTTTCACACACACCTACCGTTTGCCTTCAGAAGACACCGATTCATACACTGGGGTCATATGGATTAGTATCAAGATTGCTGTGTGGATTTTCAAACATCAAACGGGCAGCACCCATTCCTCCCGTTATATGGACTCACAGAGATTGATTATTAAAATGAGGTTGAGTAAATGAGGAGAGAATTTTCATTTTTGGATGAACTATCCCTTTAATTATTTAATAACGCATCCATTTGTTCACGGTTTTCTGATGTTGGTTAAGAGTTAACGTGCAGGTAAACAAATAGAATATTTCATCTTTTTAATAAGCATTTTCTTTTGATCGTAACCCTGCTTTAATCAAATGAGTCGTTTTTTTTCTTTGTAACATGATGGATGCAAAACAAAAGAAAAGATTACTCATAACAAATGAGCGGTTTTGGCATGAATTCTGCCTGAATGAGCCTCATTTGAAGCGGTTGTAATATACACAAACACACCTGTGAATGGACATCGACTGCCAGCTATACAATTCTATATTAATGTTGCGACGTTGTTTGATAGTTTGATAAACTAAGCTGTGCTTCATGTTGTGGCTAACAACACCCCTTCATAAACATTTCTGCCGTGTGACATGCATGGGCGTCCTACCGCCCCGGTCTGGAGAGAATGGAACCGTGACGGCTTTATCCTGCAGATGTTTACAAAACATTTGTTGCCTAGATACAATCAGGTTGACTTTACAGTGCAACCTATAAAAACAGCATCTAAATCTTATGTTCCCAGCAAGTGCATAGTGCAAATACCAACAAACAAGCATTATCTGCATGACTGGAAAGTAAAGAAAGATCTTATGATGGACAGACAAGAACAGAATTGACAACAGAAAAATAATATGAAGTGGAAATGAAAATTGTAGTCTGAGAAAGTAGTCTGATGAAATGTAGGAGTGTGATTGTGGTAAGCAGTGTGCTCAGTGTGGATTTACTCTCTGCTAGAGATGATGGGACGGGGCTGCTGTGCACTTTACCTGAGTTGGGTGTTGCTGGAGAGTTTGCCTGGCTGGCCTGTGCCGACACATTGGCAGCGTCCACGGCTGTTTTAACGGCGTACAGGTTTGCTTCCTCCTGGAACTTACCAATGTTCTTCTTGTACCGAATTCTCTTGTTGCCAAACCAATTCGAGACCTGAGGTGAAACCACTCCAATTAGTAAACTTTCATCACAAGTAATAAAGCACTACCCAGTCCTATACAGAAAAGATTTGAATGAATTATATCTTTGAAAGATCCTGACATAATGCATGTCCAAATGTTTTTTTTTTTAAATAAACTAATACTTATAACTCTCCAAGGATGCAGTTGATCAAAAGTGATAGTAAAGACATTTATTAAGTTACAAAAGATTTAGGTTTTAAATATTCTGCACTGCCGTTCAAAAGGTTTTGATCTGTAAGATTTTTTATGTTTTAAGTCTCTCATGCTCACCAATGCTGCATTTATTTTATTACAAAAACAACACAGAAAAGTTATTTTTCATTTTAATAATATTTCACAATATTACAGTTTTCTATTTGAATATATTGTAAAATGTAATTTATTAAAGCTGTATTTTCAGCATCATTACTCCAGTCTTCAGTGTCACATGATCCTTTACCAACCCCAAACTTAAGAAAAGTAGCGTATAATTATAATTTAAGTAAATTATTACTGTTTTTATTCATATTTTTGCAATGTTCCTTGTATCCATGCTTCCTGTGCCTCATTTCCATCATAGCTGCATACACTGGGAACAGTCCGACAGAGAAATTTCAAATAAGACTTCTTTCATGTAAAAGCATTTTGTGTGATATCACGAGTTTCATCAGATGTTTCATTGTGCCATTATGTCACTAGCTATCTCTATATATATAATGTCAGCTGTAGTTGATAACTGTAGCATGTCAAATTCTTGCTAACGTTAGATGCAATGTTCCCTGATGGTTTCTTCTTTTGTTAGGAAAACAATTTCTACACTAATCCCAAATCAAACAGAAAAGTGTAGCAGTTGCTCACTTTTGAAGCTGTTGCTGTTTTAGTTGTTTTGACTTCACAACAGTTATGTGGGAGGAGACAGATCTGTCATAAAATGTTTCCAACTTGTAATTACGGTAAGTCTGACATGATGTGAACACAGCACAAGTTCATAACTCAACTCTGCAGTTGTGCTTAGTTAAATGGCTAGTTCACACACACAAAAAAAACAGGGAAATGACTCTCTCATTATAATGCTATGTATATGACAGATTGGTGCTGCACATCTTGCACTCAACTGTATTTCATGATCTAAGTGTTTCCAGGCATCACTGCAGTGCGTGCTTTCAAATCCTGTTTCATTTTATTTCGCCTGTCTGGAGGCGTGCTGTCTAACCTAACCAATCAGACCTCAAATACTGCCCAAAATGCCATAGTAACCAATAAAAAAAAGAGAAAATATATTTTTTAAAGTCGGGGCGATCATTGTTTATGATCGATCGTCGCTGTCACGTTCAAGTACTTTTGCCCATCCCTATATGTGCATCGTTTAAAGCTATTGTGTCTCATTAAAAGACTTGGATTAACACACTCAAATCTTATGGAATCCTTTTAAGATCTCTGTGACGTCTAAGTTTTAGTTGTGTAGACTTTCAACAGAGGAACAGAAATCTCTTTAATAAAGTTATTAAAATTATCTTCACTTTTTTAAGATAAACAAACGTCTTATGGTTTGGAATGATATGAGCGGGAGTAAATGATGACACTTTAATACATGCATCATCAATATTTACAATCAATAACCACTCATCGGAACAGAAATGATGCTGAAGAAGAGATTGTATTCTGACTTTTTTTTCCTGATACTGGCATTATGGACATTATGTGACATTAACTTTAATGACATTACATCTATATTTTATGAAAACCTTGTTAAAGTTGCACAGTTTTGGTAAAAAATAAATGGAGCAGTACAACTAGGTACATTTAGGTATTTTTCTGATGCTTCATTATTGGAAAACTGAATGACAAAATTCCAAGTTTGTAGTAGCCCACGGATGGCCTTACCTGAGAGACAGTGATCCCACATTTCTTGGCCAACTCTTCCTTGGCTTCCTCACTGGGGTAAGGGTTGGACAGGTGAGAGTAGAAGTACTCATTCAGCACCTCTGTGGCTTGCTTATTGAAGTTGCGTCTCTTACGTCTGAGGACACAGCAAGTGGAGAAATCAGGTGAGAGTTTCATTGATACGAGGTTAATAATGAGTGGAATAGTCCACAGACCAGGAAAAGACAACTTAATTAACTTCTAAATCCTTAAGAGACACAAACACGCAGACGCACCTGGCATCGAGGAAGCGAGAGCGGAGGATCATGACGGCCTCACAGGTGCTCTGCTTGAGCTGCATCTGGATAGAGCTGAACTTGCGGTGGATGATGGCCACCATGCGCTCGATCTCTTTGGGTGAGATAGGCCGTGTGCGGGACTGTTCCCTCAGCAGGTTCATCACGTGATTGGTGAACTCACTGCAGGCCTGTAATTAAACAGATTTGAGGATCATTACATATGCACAAATACACAATGCCGTTAAATGTCTCTTATGCTCACTAAGGCTGCATTCATTTGATCAAAAATACAGTAAGAACAGTAATACTGTGAAATATTATCACAATTTAAAATAACTGTTTTCCATTTTAATTTATTTTGAAATGCAATTTATTTCTGTGATACAAAGCTGAATTTTAAGCATCATTACTCCAGTCTTAAGTGTCACATGATCCTTCAGAAATCAATTCTAATATGCTGATTTGCTGCTCAAAAAATATTTCTTATTATTGTCAATGTTGAAAACAGTTGCTTCAAATTTTTGAGGAAACCTTGACCGTGATACATCAAGTTCAAAAATAGCATTTATTTGAAATCTTTGTAACATTATAATTGTCCTCTCTGTCACTTTTTTATCAATTTAATGCATCCTTGCCAAATAAAAGTAAAAAGATAAAATCTTACTGACTCAAAATCTTTGAAGGGTAGTGTATATGAAACAAAAAAGAAAAAACTACTTCCCACTCATTATCACTCCACCAGAGAGGGGAAAAAAAAAATTCACAAACCTACAATTATTTGCTGAAATCAATTCATAAGAGCTGATTCTCACCTGTTCATATTTCTCTAGTTCAGAGTGGTAGATCTGGCGGATCTGTGCAAGTTTGGCTCTGTAGTCGGAGTGCTCGATGCTGCCGTCATTGGGTGATCCTCCAGCCGCTGCTGCAGCTGCGGCCGCAGCCGCTGAACCGCCACCCTTCTCAGGCCCGGAAACGCCCTCGGCCAGCAGCATGTTATCCAGACGCATGATCTGGGGGTCTGGGGGGTCCTCCTCCTGTACGCCTCTGATGCTCAGCACTGCAGAAGACAAAACCGACAAAACAAACGGGTCAATAATATGGAGTAGTTCAAATTGAGCTTACAGAAACTGGTCACAACACACCATGTAGAATTAATAGCATTTCTTTCCCTATGCCAGAGAAACTGAAAGTACTTCTAAGTATGCAATTTGTTTCTCAGCCAGCAGATGGCAGCCTGGTACCTCAGTGGCAGGCTGGAGCACGAGGCATGGGTCCAATAATAGGAGAGCATGTGCTGTCACTACAAGCTCAAGGAGCCATAAGTACACACCTCTCCGGCACTGAATTAAAACAAGACCTCTGTCAACTTCCTGCTATGGGCCTATCGCTCACACACCTTTACGCGCACCCAGTCTACACTCCTGTACATATGCACACGTAGGACCGGCCAGTGACTGAGTGCAAGGTGTAATAAAGAACAGAACTACAGTACAGAAATACATGAGCCAGAGGGCCTTTGTCTTTCCTCTAGACCGGTTTCACAAAATCTTAGTGGTTTGTGAGAAATGCCAATGCCACATTAATTAAAATAAAAGGTCTCGTTTCTAAGTAAGGCCCTGTTTACACCTGGTATTAAGATGCGTTTGGTCGATCGGAGCACAAGTAGTCAATGGAGACACATACCCGTTTACACCTGGTGTTTTAATCTCTTTTGCCCACTTAAAACCACTTCTGCCCTGATTTCTTCAATCTTTCGATCTAATGGACAAAAAATCATGCAATTTTCATATGAACACAATCTAAGAAAACCAGCCACAAGACCATGCTAAAAACAGTGAGTGTGTGTTAGAAATCAGGAATGGTGAGAACATTGTGCTTTGTACGTTTTGGTCTCTCGCATTGAGCGTTTACACTATGAAAGCAATCCGGTCGAATGCGTTTTCAACTATCTCTGAAAGTGGACGAAAGTGGACAAGCTCAAAAAGTTTTAGACCCCATTTACAACTGTATTTAGCATTGTCCACTTGTGATCCGATCAACCGAAACACATCTAATACCAGGTGTGAACAGGGCCTATATTTAGAAAAGGTTCATTTAACTGTAATAAAAATAACAAGTATTTCAAAAGAGAGCATGTAAAGATTCATTCTGAAAGGCTAAAGGGATAGTTCACCCAAAAAAATTACATTCTGTCATCATCTACTCACCCTCATGTCATTCCAAACCTGAAAAGCTTTTAAAAAGTGATTATAGCAAAAGTGGATGGGAATCAGGGACAGCCGTGAACACCATTACCTTTCATTGTATGGTGGGGAAAAGCTGGGACATTCTGCTAAATGTTTCATTTTGAACGTCACACCAGAAAGAAAAGTCACAGGCATTTGGAACAACATCAGTGAATAAATGATGATTTGCTATTACTCAAGGGAATATGAGTAATTTGTAATTATGTGTGCATTTCGAGTAGATATTTAGGGTGTCCTGTCCGCTCCAGATTTGATCAATCTTTGAGTAGATCCAATAGTGCCTAGAATCCATTAGTGCATTGGGTTTGCTCTGTTTGTGAACTGAAACAGCGAGAAACTTTCAAAACACAAATAGTGCAAATAAAAGACCATCTGTTGGAAACGATCAGCGTTGCGTCTGTTGCTGTTCTGTCTGTACCATCCCCACTGAAATCAAAGCTGTATTTCCCATCCTCCCTTTAACTGATAACACATTTAATGACTTCAGCTCTTACCCTCCCCCAATAACAGCACAGAGTTTGCTTCCAGCTCTCCCTCTTTTTTTTCCCCTTCGTACTTTTTGAAAACTTTCTTTCCCTTGGCAAGCGCTCTTTTTTTCTTCTTGTTCTCTCTTGCCCCTTCAGGGTCCCTCCACTCAGGTCCTCCCTCTTTCTTTCTCTCCAAGTCACATTCCATCTTTCATTTCTCCCCCTCTCCGAGCTCAGGAATGCAGCAGACCCAGCCGCCTGAACTAATGACCCCGATTCACCATCCCTCCCTCTTTCCCTCTCTTTCCCTCTCTCTTTTTCAGCCAGCAAAACTCCCCAAAGTCAAACAAAAAGGAAGAACTCTTTTCTAAAGTACATTAAGTTTGACTCTAAGTGAATTTGCAATATAATATTTCTGTGACTAACACAAACAGTGTGAGAATACATTTGTGTACACTCTGAAGGCACACTATTAAACACAGTTGTTCATTGTCAAGGTAAATTATTTAAATGATAATAAAGCAAAAGAAAAACAAATCTGTTGAAAAATCAGTTTTTTTACTTTTTTATTTCCATTAAAAACTAATATTTACTATATTTATTATTTACACCATTATTATTCTTATTAAACAAGTGAAAAATCAAGTCAAATAGTATATGAAAATCTGTGTTTTCAAATCAGAAGAAAAACATTTTTACGTCTATCATAAACATTCAATGAAAGATATATATATTAGTGGTGAATTCATTTTAGAAGCAAATTATTTCAATAATTATTTAAATTATTGTAAGGCATTCTCAGCATTGCCACAAAGGGCGCTATAGTGCTCTGCCTCTCAGTTTTCCCTTTCACATCTACCATTTTACTTACCAAGTTAGAGCAACAGTTGGAAAACAATTGCTGAGAAAGCTAATTAAACTGTTAACATGTTAATAGCTAGCTAACTAAATATCACATTGAGTTTATTTCTACATATAATATGACCTCGCTGTTCTGAAGTGCTGAGGTTTTTTAGTGCCACAGTAACAAAATGTACACTTGTAATTATGTACTTGTGTGGTGTCTGGCCTAAACTCAAAATGCACTTCTGTTGTCCTGATTGTGACCCAGACTCACCGTGCGTGTATGTGTGTGTACTCTGATGGGTGAGGGGAGGGTCGTTGTTTTTACGACCACAGCCCCGCAATCAATAGAGTGAAATTTACCACCTCCCCAAAGAGTATCACCCACAATATCCATTACGAGCTCTGCCTCCAGCCGAATCCCTCAAGCATACAGCCTTTTCTTCAGCCTAATTATCTCAATTAAGCTATGATTACTGATAATTACACAAATAACCCACAACATTCGACACAAGATGATATGGACCCCTTTAAATTTCTAACACCGCTTTATATTTAAATTTATTACCAACCTTGATTTTGAAACCCATAATAATGTATCATGAATAAAGTGGGGATTTCGCCACGGCTGGATACGTTTTATAATAGCTTGGCGGTAAACGCTTACAGCTACATTCTGAATCCTGACCATATTAACCAGAAAAGCCACCGCTTCTCAATGTTTGTGCGGCTTTAAGAAGATTAATAAAGCCAGCCTGTTAAATCTTTCAATTAGCACACTTCATTAATACAAACACACCGCCATGCTAATGAGATAATGTACATTTTAATGCGCTGCATCTGTCCAAGTTGCACTAATATCCTTCCATTAAATTTATGAATGATCGACGCCAATGCACGCCCCTCCCTTACGTGGGGAGGAATTCCCTCATTTGTGAAGGATCGGTGAAAACGTGCAGGGAGGAAAAAACGCAAAGGGGCCGAGTGGAAAAAGCCAGCAGACGTCCAGGCGTTAGCAGACAGAGCTGGCGAGTCGTATGAAATATTCAGGGCGCCCAGCTGGGTTCGACTGCATACATAATCAGGCGCAGAACATGGCCAGGTACGGCACAGGTGATGAGTTAAGTGCAGACAAAGGTATTGTGTTTGCTGCTGGAAGCAGTGCATTAATGCTGCCATTTTCTTTGCATTACTAGAGAAACAGTCCATCACGGCTGTGTTGGCTGCCTTTGCTCGGGCCTCGTCTGTCTTTTTCTCTGTACCTCTTAACGCATTCTCTTTCTCTCTCTCTCTCTCTCGTTCACCCTCCCTCCTCCTTTGGCTTGGGCCGCTCTCCCGTCATACCCCGCCTCCTTTTCTCTCCGTGCCCCCAGCCACCTCCCCCCATCCTCTGTTCTCCATTTCAGTCGAGTTCTCCATGTGAGCCGCAATCCCTCATGCTGTCAGCCCCCCCTCTACCGCTCTCTGTAGACAGACAGGATTAGCATTTTAATTGCATCAGCTCCCTTGGGTATTCTCAGCCTTTCACTGGGAGAGCGCGAGGGAGCAGAAGGGGGGAAGAGAAGGTAAGGAGAGAAAAGAGGAGAATTGTGGGGGGAAAACAGCAAAAGGGAGTCACAGGAGGAGATAAAATAGCGAGGAGGAGAGCAGACAGAATGAGCAGGAGATGGAAAAATAGAGGGGGCAGGGAGGCCGAGAAAGAGAGAACTGGAAAGGAAGGGCTTGGAAGAGTTGAAGATGATCGCGGTGGGCTGTACACGAGTGTGGGGCGACACTTAGGAAATGACAACGCTCTGACCGCAACAGCCAATAAATCAAAAGGAGGAAGGCAAACACGACAGGGGAGGGATCTGTGCGCGCTGAAAAGCACGCCCACATGGACGCAAACAAACATGCTAACCTGAGAGCTAAGTGGGATGTAAATAAGGGGAATTTATCTTCAAAACAAAACGACTGCAGTGCCATTACAGTCGAAGTGAAATACGAGGGTCATTCCTACTTTGCAGTACGTTTTCAGGTCCCCATCACTCGCATGTCTCAATGTACAACGCAAATACTAAATATCCCTGGTGCTTCTTCATTTGATTCTTTCTACTATCTGTTTTGTTTTATTGGAACATAAGCGATTATAATATTTTGAGGGGGGAAAAAAATCATACTGAGGGTAGTGCAAGATTTCTGTCTGCGTCCTCAATATAAATTTTCTTTTTTAACTGACTGAGGTCAACAAATTAAATTCAAGATGACCCTCACATCTTTATTTGGTTATGAGCTCCGTTCATTTATTAATAGCCTTTTAATGCAAAGCATAAAAGCATATTTCTATAGAAATACATTAACTTGGAGTTCAAATGGTGCTGCATTACAGGAATAACAATCCGAGGACACGCAGATATTTTTATCCACGTAAAAATTCAGACGCAACTCAACGTGAGTTTGTATGAAGACCTGCAGCTGTGTTGTGGGTAAAAGCTAGAAAAAGAGCCCAAAAGCGCTAACTTGACTTTAGACACAGGGTAAGCACTGAATAAACAACCTAAATAGCAGGCTTATGTTCAGCCAGTGCACCATGCTGGTAAGCTATAAGGGTTAATGGTTCTGAGAATATTGACAAAATCACTTAAGCAACTTAACCTGACTCAGACAAAATGAGGAAGGGAATCACGACACATGACCAGAGAGACGTTCAAACACTGAAGAGAACGCGTCAAAAAATACACAGTAGCAGGACTTGTGTCAGGTTTCTCTGGAGAAACTATAAGAGGAGGGCATCTTGAGTGAGTGCCAAGGCGGTATAAAGCTGCAAAATCCACCGGAAAGTTCCCGTTGTAAGCAGCTCAGGTTAAGCAGCGTCTGCGGGGCCTATTTCCCGGCAGCCAGTGGCACGCACCTGGTGGCTCGTCCTCTGACATGCGCGCGCGCACACGGTACGTTCACGCCCTGTGATGAAACGGCCATTGGTCAGCGTCAACAGAGGAGGATGTGATTAGGGTGTGAACAGCGCTCCTACCTTAGGCAAACACGGCGTCTGCTCTAACTTGTCATTTATCAGCTCTTAATTAACTGAACTAGCATTTCATAGACCCGAGCGGCGGTACAACAAGCTTCGCTAGGCACGCAGAGACCGGTCAAACAAGATCACGCAGGTGAGAACACACACCATCCCACCTCCGTGAGCTCAACACGGTCAGGTGAAACGTCACACTGGGGACAAAAGAAGCCTCTGCGGATGACTTCACTCTGGGAGGAAGAGGAGGAGGAAGAAGGCTGTTGCTGTGGCGATTCGTCCTACCGACACGCCCCCCTCTCGCCCGCTCCCTGGCTCATCAGTGCAGCTGCCTCCTGTGCTAATTAGCACCGCCTCTTAAGGAGCTCCTAAAGACCTTGTGAAAAATGAACGCTCATTTGAGAGGTCGTTAATTTGCACTGTTATGCAAATTAGGTGGCAATTAAGCAATAGATCAGAGGAGCAGCTCCCATTTATAACGAGCGAACGAGAAATATGACAGAGGCAAACAGGGCCGGGGAGAGTGGCGGCTCGCTGCACTGAGGGGGAGTGTAAACTAACCTTAGCCCACTGCAGCTCAGGCTGACAGACAGACAGAAAGAGAGAGAGGAGAGACAGTGCGCTGCATAGTGCCATGTGTACAGGTGAACGGCACAGCACGTTCAAGTAAGACGACGAGACCGCCACAGCTGCAGCGCTGGAGTTTGAAACATTCAACTGCATCACCCTATGCTCTTCATGCAACCATAAAACTACATTTTTAATGTAATTTTTGGCCTTTATATTATTTATAAGAGTGTGAAGACAGGAAATGTTGAAAGAAAGGAGGAGGGTGAGGAATAGGTGATGACGCAAACCAGATTCAAACTTGACCACCACAGCTCAATGTCGGAGCATGACTGCCACCATCATTTCAAAATGCCATGCAAAAGTTGTAACCCCATCGCACGTATGTTGTAGGTTGTTGCCAGGACGTTGCTATGCGGTGGCTAAGATGTTCTGAGTGGTTTTACACGTGTTATGCAGTTGCTAACGTATTTTAGGTGGTTCCTTACTGGCCCATGTCAAAATAACCTCAATGATAAATATATTTTTTCTCAATGTACACTAGTGTTTGAAAGTTTGGGGTCAGTAAGGTTTGTTTTTTACAGAAAACACATTGATAATGTTACAAAATATTTCCAGTTCAAATAAATGCTGCTTTTGAACTTTCTGTTCATCAAAAAATCCTGAGAAAATGGATAATGTTTTCTACAAAAAAATAAATCATAAATGTTTCTTAATCATCATATCAGAATGATTTCTGAGGATCATGTGACACTGAAGACTGGAGTAATGATGCTTAAAATACAACTTTGCCATAAAAGGAATATTTAAAAAAATATATTATTTCAAATTGTAATATTTCACAATACTACAGTTTTTATTGTATTTTGAACAAATAACTGTAGCCTTAAGGAGCATAAGAGACTTCTTTAAACATTTCCACCTATTTTTATTGTAATATGTTAAACTGATTACAAAAAGTAATAAATTGCTAATTTGAAAAAACTACTGTCATGATTGACTAAAGATAAAGTCGGCATGGACAGGGTTCTTTCTGCGGCTGGCCTTATTGCATATGCATTTGTAAGAGTTTCCCTTTTATACGCAATATTTAAATTAATGCAGGCGAGGTGATTTACTAAGATTTGTGCTCATCAATTTACTGTTTGCACCATTATTTACCACCCAAAAAAACTGTAAACGGCTAACCGGTACATTGCATTGGTCATTGTGGAAATGATCTGGCCGCGTCTGCTTTCAGTTGATCACGTGCAGAACTTTCCACTCCCAATAGCCTTTTTGTGGAATTGTACTCTCACGCTAATTTGCCATTAAATAAATCTGGACCTAAGACGAGACAAGATGACACCAGCATCATTGAACGATAACTGTGACTATATAAACATGCAATATTGTTGATGAAAAAAGACAAAACTAAAATGTAGTAAAAAACAAACAAACAAACAAACAAAAAAGCACTCGTCGAATAAAAGACAACATTACATACTGTAATAAATCCAAACACAGATCTCGAGACTATATTTACTATACTGGTTGCTGAATAAATGCACTTATGCAACCTCTTTTTTTGCTGTTGTTTTAATAGAAAAACATTAATATAACTTGGAATGATTGGATCATAGGAATTTCACGGTTTTAATTTGAAAGAAGTTTCTTGTAGGCATACATGATAAATAGCCTAATAAATCAGTAAACCAGATGAGGTAAAATAAGACTAAGATTAAATAACTAAAATATAGCTGACAAAATGAACACTAACACAAATATTGTCAGTATCGTTCAAGTCTGCAGTGCAATTGGTTTAGAACGTTACTCATCGAAGGTTAATACTTGGGGTAAGAAGTTTGTTCAAATCCCTAACCCTACATTTGAGCCTTACCAACTACCACTAACTAGCCGTGTGTCCATCTTAACCTACATTACAGAGCTGGTTTGTATTAACACCTTTGCGTGAGACAAACAGATTATTGTAGCTTAACAAAAGACCAATGCCTCAATCCAAATGGTATGCGTAGAAACTTGAAACTCCCTCCCTCGAGAGAAGCTTAAAGTGAGAGGAGCTCGGAGCAAACTCTGACAGATCACCCCTGCTTAAATCCCTTCTCCAGTGCTCTAGATTAGTCACAGACTGCAGTGAGGACCTCCACACAGGGATGGAAGCCTCCCATCAATTGTAATTAATCCTTAATTAGTCTGGATTAGGTGTTGGGCTCTGACTCTCTCCCAACCCCACCAAAGCCACGGCAGCTAATGTAATCCAGCTGAGGCCACATTTACATATCTTTAATTAAAGAGACATGGGCTTCTTTCAAACACTGTTCCCTAGACCAGCAGACTGAGGGACATCTCCATGAGTTTTGACACATCGCAGAAAAATACGGCTGTCGCTCCTCTTTTGAGAGCTTAATCCTGACATAATGTTGGGGTGTTTAAGAGAGCGAAAACTACATCCTACTGAACTGAATTCTGATCGTAAAATGATTTCTTAAAATGCAGGGTTTCTTAAAAATATTGTCTTGTTCTCGTGATCCCAAAATCGTGCATTGTCTTGTGAGCTAAGCGTATCATCCAGTCAATTACAAAATACTGGAAAAGCAATGGGGCCTTTGAATATTGTTGTGAACAACGGTAGGCATTGATAGGTTGAGAACCACTGGTCTATAATGCTAATGCTTAATATGATTTTTCACTGTATTTACATTCTTTGTTACGTCAGCAGGAAAATTGCTGCAGACACATGCAAAGCATAAAATTACTGCATTTTGATGAAATGAGAACATCACACTGATGAATTGTGCACAATAGGACCGGGCACAATCATTTAGTAAATAGGGTCAATTAAGATTTCATTTCATCTTCAAATTGCATTTTGCAATAAATTAAACTATTAGAGCAGAGGAAGTACTTGGCTGATCAGCTCAAAGGGCCTGGACGTATTTTAAACATTTCCTTGCATTCAAAAGTGCAACATCCAATTTTGCTCATCCGGTCCTGAGAAAAGGCTTGATTCCTCAAGGAGCAACGTAATGAGAGGAAAGACGCTCAGCCCACACAGCATTAGGACAGAGCAGAGCATTCGGGTGATGCTCTCCCCCACCCCACCCCCGCCACCATTCTGGACCTTGTGATGGGGGGGAAGGGGGGCGCCTGTCAGGGCCAGGGGTCTGTGTGATATTAGCCGTCTGCCAATCCGGCATGGGGAATGGACACAGAGTAATTACTGCTGCTCTTACTGCCTCATCAATCTCTCTCTATCGCTGTCTCTCTCTCTCCCCTCTCTCCCCCCTTCACACTCTATCTTTCTCACTCCTAGAACAGAGGAGAGAAAAACAGATTGAGTGACAGAGCGCCACACAAGAAATGTCGAATGAAATAGGGGCCACTACCAAATGATGATGTTCGGAGGGCTAGTTTTTAAGTTCGGTTGCTATAAGCATCTTAAAAATAGTCATTTTTGCTGTTAATTCTGAGGCCAGATTGAACGCTTCAGTCAAGATGCACAAATTTTTGGTCTTTTAGAGTAACTGAGTTCATCTCTATTGCAGTTTATTTAAGTTGTAAAAAGTCTCACTCCACTGGCTCCTTTACCCGTAGGCCTGCAGGCTCTGCCTCGTAAAACGAGTCTGAGATTTCCAACAACTCATAAAATTTTACAAGAGGGTTCAAATTAAGGTCTTTCAAAAATAAATGATAATTAAAAACGCCTTAATTAGGTCTCTGACCGAGCAGACTGTGAAACTGGAGTTGTGTAGATCTTACAGGCTGGTTATAAACAAGTATTCGAGGTTATTTTTCAGAACCAGATGGGCTTGTAGTGGAACTACATGCATGTACACGGAAAGCGTCAACAAGTTTTATACTTAAAACTTGTGTGATAGCTTAATGGCAAAGTTTTACAATACTTGGATTTAATAATAATTTGCTGCTTAACCTGACAGGATAAGTTACCAGTATCAAGCCAATCCTAATAAAACTCAAAAGTATGCATCATAAAAAATAATGTTTTAAAATATCACTAACTAAGGCAAGTTTATATGTCTGAAAAGTGGCCAGCTGGAATTTAAAACTTCTTATGATCACTCTTATGTGGATTTGCAAGTAATTAGTAAAAAAAAATAGAAGACCAGAAATGTTTATTTTATGGAAACTGGAAAGATACTGGAAACGCAGTCCAAGACAAGACACATCATAACTCACTAGTGGAGAGGTATTGGACATTTTGTCCTTCTAAAGCCTATTAGACATGGTTTTATAAACCAGTTAACCATTTTAATAGACATTAAAAAATAAAACTTATATTTAATTCATGCAGTGCTATTTATATTTATTTGAGGCTACAGCATTCTTAGTCCTGCCCATTCGTGTATTTGTTTCTGGGATTAAAAAAAAAAAAAAAAAAAAACGCAGAAATGCACTGAGAGTAAAGTTGACCTGGCCGGTTCTTCTGGTAGGTGCTCTACAAACATCACATGACTTCCCCATTATGAGCTATTAGCAAGGGAGTTAACAGCTGTAGAAATGAAAAGAGATTCAACCATAAAACCTTCTGCAACATGAATTCAAGATTTTAGGATCTTAGAATGGTACAATTTGGTAAAAAAAAGAAAGAAATGTGTTCCTTTAAAAAATATTTTGTACACAACAACAGCACTATGTAAGTGACCTGCCAATAAATATACACTTTCTCTGTTGTACGTTCGTTGAGATCTGAGATCATGATTTGTTCTATTTTTGAAACTCTATATTATATTATCGACAATTGAAAAGTTGATTTGGAAAATTAACCTGATTTCAGAATGCCTTTGTATTCTTCTGAAGTTTGGGCAAAACCTGCTGTTACCCAACACCATAAATAGTGCAGAAACTTAAGTATTACTTCGTGTTATCAACTTTAATTTGCGACTTAAACATCACTTTGAATCTCAGATTTTCAATTCTGAAATGTTATACCCCACTGTTATATACATTTCAATCTAAAATCTTGATGGTGGTAAAAAAACACATGTCCAACATGTCCATGTTTCATGTCAACTACCTATAATTTTACTGGCCCAGCTACATTTACAATTCAAAAACCTGTAAAAACAGAACGTACAAAAGCATTTGACCCTTTGCAATGAGCTGGGCAGCCAGAACAAAAGTCAGCGTGCCGAAAAGGGTGAGAATCAACTTGCTGCAACCATTTTTTTAAGTCGATGGGGGAGGGACAAGACCGAAGAGACAATTGGCTCAGAAACCTCATCTCTCTCTCTTAATTTGTTTCTAAGGAGATTAATTAACAAATCGTACATTTCACGCACATGAAGTTTATGTTAAACAGATGGGGATATACTAGAGGGTGGGGTGGGGTGGGGTAGTGTGACTTGCATTTGAGCAGAACATTTCCTTAACAATAAAAAACAATCTTCCGAACTGCAGCAGCACTCCGAGGAATTCAATGCCCCTCCCCCACTCTTCCCTAACCCTCCCCTCCACCTCCATTACCATATCAAAGCCCCGAGTTCAGAGCAAGACTTCTCTTTCAAGAATGGAAGCAAGGCATCAGGAGGGAGGAGGAGGAGGAGAGGACAAGACCGCAGCGGCAGGGAAAGGCCTGAGCTCCAGCTCGCTTTTATCCCTGCTGTTCGGTGTAGAAGAGAGATAGTGAGACAGAGGCAGACACACCGAGACTGTAGAAAACAGATGTAAAGACTACTGATCAGCACTACAATCATGTGCAGTAGAGGAGGCTGCCTTCTTTAATTCACATTCCAGAGGCAGGAGATAAAAGCAGCGGGGAGTCTTGGAGAAAAACAGTGCAGGTATATATATACACACACGCACACAGAGCTGAGAAGGAGGTGGGGGACGTGCTGATCACAATGATGGACACCATCCACCACACAAGTACACTCAGAGCTAAGGCCTGTTCTGACAGTCCAAGCTGATTATAAATCAAAACAAAACATCTCTGCGAACTCCATCATACGGAGTGTGAAATATTGTACTGCGACGACCCTGTGCTTTTGTAAATGTTTAGATCTCACAGAACATTCAATACCATAGATAAGAATTGTAAGGAATCGCTTTCTACTAAATGTTGATGGTTGTTGCATGAGAAAAAAAAAAAATCCAAACACATACAGCGAATAAGACTAAGCATTATTACAATAATACGAGAACATTAATGTTTACCACATTGCTGCCATTCATTTTGGATACAAAATTCCTTAATTTTCCCAAATGGTTTGAATTTTCCTAAATGTCTTTGGTTTCTTTTGGTATTTTTATTAAAAGAATCACCAGTGAACAGAAGCACAATAAATGCTTCAGGTAACATTATGAAATCCATTTGGCTCTATATATAAATAAATAAAAATCACATTTTTATTCATATTTAATCATATAATATATTTAGAAAAAAAATCATATCTAGATATTAGGGGCGGGAATCTTTTGGTATCTCATGATTAGATTACAAATCGATTTTCAACGAATAAAAAAATAATTACTTGGTACATTAATAAAAACTTTTGCAAATATATAAAAAAGGACAAATACAGTAGAAAAAAAAAATAAATTAAATAATCTCAGTTTTCCAGGTATAGTAGCCTTTAACATGTCTTTTTAAAATGTAATAATCAAATGTAAAAATAAAACGGTATAGTCTTAACTGCATGGAATATGGTTAAATATAAATGTATTCATAATAAAGATACAAAAGCGATTCAGTCAAAATCAGTTTGTGATTTTCAGTTGTTAATTTAAAGGGTTAGTTCACCCAAAAAAAGAAAATTCTGTCATTAATTACTCACCCTCATGTCGTTCGACACCTGTAAGACCTTTGTGCGTCTTCGGAACAAAAATTAAGAAATTAAGATATATTTTATATTTACCGCTGATTCGATACACTGATTCATAACGCTTCGAAGCTTCAGGCCATAGATCTATAAAAGTCGCTATTTAGTAGTTTTTTTTGCACACAAAAACTAATTCTCGTCACTTCATAAAATGATTGTAGAACCACTGTAGTGAGATGGACTTTGTAACGACGTCTTTAGTGCCTTTTATGGGTCTTGAGAGAGGAGATTACTGTCAATGGAAGCCTTTCTGAGACATTGGATTTCAACTAAAATATCTTCAATTGTGTTCCGAAGATGAACAAAGGTCTTACGGGTGTCGAACGACATGAGGGTAAGTAATTAATGACAGAATTTTCATTTTTGGGTGAACTAACCCTTTAAATTAACAAAACAGATAGCAGCTTATTATTAGGCTGCTGTCCCTTTAAGACCCAATGCACGCATCTAATTTAATGTTACACATTTGATTTGCTCCCAAATGTTTATGTACACACGTAGGACATAACAGACTGTGTTTATGCGATTTTTGACATTTGTAAATCAAGGCGAATATGCATAAGACAGAATCATGTGAATTTTTTCTCCCACCCCTAATAGATATCAAACATGAGATCTCATTTATAAAAATGTGTTCAAAATGTAAATACTATAAAATACATATAATTGTATAGAGGATTCCCTTATTTATTGCAAAGTTTGTGCAAAAAAAAATAATTGTCGCAATGAAATTGCCATGAACAGGCTGTAAACGCGAAACCACAGCTCAGACCAGACAGTAATGGCCTTGCTTCTGTCATCTAGTAAATCAGCTCATTTACACCGACGTCTTCAGGGTAAAACATGAATTCTAGATTAAGTTTGGCGATAAACGAAGTGATATATGGAAAAATTCTGACCATTAACTTCGCCTGTCTGCACTGCCGACAACACCTTCCATTTAGTGCTGCATTTCTCCCTGGCCCTTTCTCCACTGGCAGGCTAAATGTGAAAATCAAAGTGAATGACATTAGGTAAATAAGACAGCAGGTTGCCTTGGCAACAGGGACAACCCCCGATACCCATTCCTCTAGCCTACCCTTTACTTGCATCCAATTATAGGAAAGTAAGACTGGGTTATTGACAGATTGCCACAAACAGACCGCTGCACATCATTTTTGCACTGTAATTCCACATGAGCATGCTTGTTACAGAACCTGGGATGGATTCAAGCTGCAGGATATGACAGGAAAGAAACGAGAGAAACCATGGCACAAAGACAACGCCAACACCTCCATAAATATTTAATCATTTGTCAGCCTCTCGTTTGAGGGGAGAAAGCTGCAGATCTGCCAGAAAACTGACCACTGTGGATCTTCGAGTTAAGATGCGAGAGCCGTTACCTGTTTGGGCTGGGATGGTTTGTGTGGATGGGGTTCACAATGAGAAAAGTAACAATGCAAACAATGAGAGTAAAGCAAATACACTTGTTGCTAGTTCAAAGCTTTAAAATGCATTCAAGTGAGATTTCACACAATGTAAACGCTGAATCCATTGCTATGACACTTAATGATTGCAGTGGGCGATACAATAAGACACCTGGAAAGCCCAGAGGAATGCTACTGACGCAAAAAAAAAAAAAAAAAAAATTGCACGGGACATAATAAATTCAGTCTGATGATTATTAAACACCTGTCTCTGCTTATGGTCAATGAAGAATCAATACAGAGTAATGAAAAAGATCTACTCGAAATGTGGGAGCGCGGCTTGAAGACACAAACCTGCACAGAAGTTCTGCATTGGCAGAGTAGGCGAACGACTCACCAGTTTTTTCTTTGATCTCGCATAAAACACTGAAGAGAGCCGGCTTCATCCTGTGACAGTTCAGTGCGTGTTTTCTGTAAGAGAGAAGGAATGTGTTAGAGAGAGACTGATTATATTTGATTTCAAACAGTGCAAGAATGACATATCGATCAGTATTTGGCCATGTTAAGTTTATTGGCATCTGTCGAACGCTGTGCCCAATTAACAAAGTGCCTTTCTGTCAGTTTTGAAATCTAGCAATAGCCTCGTCAATGAGAAATAAGCATGTAGAGGGAAATTCAAGGCCACTGATAGAGCCAATTATTTACATACTGTGTGTGTGTGTGTGTTATTTTAGTGCCAGACTGACTAAAGAAATTATTCAAATAAGGTCATGGCACAACCGCTTCCACATAAATGTTCCGAATGCAATTTGCAAAACGCAGTTCCCCATCTTGTGGGTCAGTTCTGACTACCACAATCTGGCATACTTTACAGCATCTCTTTAAACTGCAGAGAGTGTGCCCGTCTACAACACGTCTTGATATATGGCCAGTTATAATGCTTTTCTACATCATTTCATCATCATTTGATGAACTACTGCTACCGCGATCAATAGAAAACATACACAAATCCATTTACCGCATGCATTTTGCACCTGATTAACTTGAGTTTTTGAATTAGCCCAATAAGGTTTTCAAATTTGAGTGTATTTTGTGTATATATATATATACACACACACAATCTCATTCACCATCCTTTTTACATTCATCAGAACAGTAACCATAAGTCTCCTTTTTAGAGAATCATTAATGATTGATTCTTCAAAGTCTACCACACATTGTTTCCCTGCCAAACAAACCAAAGGATTTATGGTTATTGAAGACATACCAACAACCTTTAACATTCGCCGCTGAATATGATTACAATCACAGGTGCAAACATCTACTCAAGAATCAATCAAGATGTAATGGACACACTAAGACTCGAGTCTTTTAAAAAGCTCAATGTCTGTAGATTGAGAAGATACAGCAGCAGTCTCGGCTCACTCCAGCTAAATGAGTAACTGACACATGGTCTTCATTTGTCTTCAGGGAAAAGCATTCCACCCTTTAATGGTATTATCCAGCCCTTTTTACACCCCGAACGTGCTTAATTTATTGAGCAGGTCTGGAGAATATCAAAACAAGTGAGGACCCTCTGTCTCGCAGAGGAAACATTCTTCTCAACGCCAGAATCATACGTGCTAAATCCAATCATCGATCATTTCAGGGCAGTCTCCCATCAGCAAACTTTATTTCCAGGCTCTGTAAGCTCTGATGCCTGGGAAGCTTATCTACGCGCAGCCAGATTTCAGCGCTACTGTATTAGAGAGCAGATGAAGCATGCTTTCCAGGAGCATCGTTAACCCCTAACAAATGCCAATAATCGAGGTGGTCTCGTTAAAGCTGTCCACCTAACAGCTGGGATTAACTCACCACTGGGATTAACATGAGCAAGCAAACTGATAAACCCACAAATCATGTGACAAAGCCACTTTCAAAATACTCTCAGCATTGCATATCAAAAAATGCATTGCATTTTGTACAAATGTGATGCTACAAAGCACTCCAACTAGCCTGAATAATCTTTTATATGAAAGTCCTAAACTGAACACCACAATACTCGCTGCCTAATATTGCAGTTGGCCGCAGCTAAACAAAGTTAGAATCTTTCCTTTTTGCTCCAAGGCAAACGGATAACATGGGAAATCCCAAAAAAGATTGTTTTTTTTTGTGGATGAGGCCTTAAGCTGATGACACACAGTGCAACTCGTTGGGTAATTTTGTTGGAAATGGGCAGCGGCACTAGCTTGGGCAATGCTGAATCAGTTACTGTTGATTAGTTAGCTTGTCTTATCACATTGCCTACTTTCCAACTGTCTTGTGTATTATCCAACTTGAGTTAGAAGTAAATCTGAAGTTTGCTCGGCTTAGACTTCATTCGCTGCCTAAAATGTTCTTTGGTGGCTTTGATGTGTTCACACCCAAATATGTCAGGTATGTAGCATTCAACGTAAGAGGCAAAAACATTTAAAAGACCAGAGATGTCAAACATGGATCACTGTGCATTTTTACAATATGAGCAAAAGACAAATACAAAAACATCAAGAAATGACAAATGATAGTACAAACAGAGTTCCAAACTGGTGTTTATGGATGGGTGATCATTAAAAGACCTCATTGATGCAACCAAAACCTTTCCTGGGATGTAAATGACGCGAGGAGGGATTTTCTTTTTATTTTACTGTATGACTATCTGAAGTCTGTGTGACTCTTAAAGGTTAGTTCACCCAAAAATTGCCATCATTTACTCACCCTCATGTCGTTCCAAACCCGCAAGACTTTTGTTCATCTTCGGAAACAAAGATGAGTCCAAACTTTAGTCCAAATTTTCTGAATAGACTTTATATGACAAACAGATTTATTTTAGTCTTTTATTCACATAGACATTTATTTAGTGAACATAAAAAGAAGCTCAAACAAACAAGAATGAACCTCATTGGTTCTTGCAGAAGCTCAAACCTGCTGCGTAACACATGAGAATGAACCTCATTGGTTCTTACAGAAGCTCAAATGTGTTGTGTAACACGAGAATGAACCTCATTGGTTCTTACGGAAGCTCAAATGTGCTGCGTAACACATGAGAATGAACCTCATTGGTTCTTGAGGAAGTTCAGACGTGCTGTGTAACACGAGAATGAACCTCATTGGTTCTTACAGAAGCTCAAATGTGCTGCGTAACATGAGAATGAACCTCATTGGTTCTTACAGAAGCTCAAATGTGCTGCGTAACATGAGAATGAACCTCATTGGTTCTTACGGAAGCTCAAATGTGCTGCGTAACATGAGAATGAACCTCATTGGTTCTTACGGAAGCTCAAACGTGCTGCGTAACACATGAGAATGAACCTCATTGGTTCTTGCTGAAGCTCAAACGTGCTGCGTAACACGTGAAAGAACCTCATTGGTTCTTGCTGGAGCTCAAACGTGCTGCGCAACACACAAGAATGAACCTCATTGGTTCTTACAGAAGACTAAGCGTGCTGCGTAACACACGAGAATGAACCTCATTGGTCATCATATAAAGCGATCAAGTCTCTTTTGTCCAAAATTTGGACAGAAACACTTACGTCTTACAATCTGAACTTTTTGAAGCAATAAAGTGTTAGTTGCATAGACAGTTAATTGAGGGACAGTAAGCTCTCACAATTTCATTTCTAATATCTTCACTTGTGTTCCGAAGATGAACGAAAATCTTACTGGTTTGGAACGACATGAGGGTGAGTAATTAATGACAGAATTTTCATTTTTGGGTGAACTAACCCTTTAAGAGCGTTTTCACACTTGGTCTGAGAGTGGGTGAATATATGCAGCTTTTATACAAACTAATGTAAAATGAAAATCAAGGTGTTTTGAGTTTCTTTCTTTCAAGTGTTGTTTGTTTCTTTAAGTCTGAGGTGTCCATCACTTATAAAGAGCAATGTGAGTGCAAAGCGCTCCAGGTTCACTTTACCTTCTCATGCACATTAGAAATATTTTTAAAGGTTACTATACAAAGAGAATGATGACATGCAATGAAACAAACAAGGAGATAAGTCACTTATTCTCATTTTTAGAGATAATGAAGGGCATATTTTAAAGCTAATCCAAATAGAAAAGAAATCCAAACAGAAATTAAAAAAGGTTTTAGTTTGGTTACCCTTTGAATTTAAAAATAAAATAAATCAAGGCTTAATGTGAGCTGCCTAATTTTATAATTAAAGAAATTTACAACAAAAATATATTTTATATTATCAAATTTATTAAGGATATAACACATTATAATAAATACAATATAACTGTTTTGATTTTAATAAAATATTTTTAAAAAATCAATAAAACATTCAAATATTTATTTGAACAGTCACAAATAAAACAGACCCGAATAAAAGCCCATTTTTAGGGCAAGGGACAATGTGAATGCAGAAAAAAAAAAACACTTCTACACTTGATTCACATTTCAGTCTATTCAAAGGGGTCTGAATTTGGTTCTTTTAAGAAGGAATAGCATAATAAAAAAAAGTTTATCTCCCACTGAGATTTTTTTAATCAATGACTGAAGTGCTTCTTTAAACTGTATGAGAGTGTATTTTTCTCTTTGTCATCAACATGGAGGGGATGATGGGGGAGAGAAGAGGAGGGGGTGCTCATGCGCTCCTGTACTGACCTGTGCTGGAAGTTGAGCGGCAGGGCACACCCTGCTGTGCTCCCCCCCAGCTCCCCCTCCCTCTGTGGGGTCCACTGCGCCGGTGCCTCCTCTGGCCAGCATCTGGACACAGGGCAACAGGGTGAGAGGCTGAGGGCGGCAGGCACAGACAGCGCTGGCATCTGCCCCACCGTCCCGATGAGATCCCACCCCATCCACCTCTTAAACTGGGACCAGAGACCCCCCACAGTAAATAATGCAGATCAAGAGAAGAAACAAACAGAAATCAAGTACTGTGTGTTGCATATGACAATGGAATCAGAACAAGTCTGATGATTTTTGCCAAAACATTTTTGAGGTGTCGAAACAAAGACCTGGGTAGCAAAACAATAACTAGTGAGTGCAAAGTAAAAGTTATAAATAGGAAAAGACAAATCACATCTATAAATAATAATACAAACCTACCCAATGAACAAGGACGTGTGCATGTAGGTGAAAGTGCTTAAATGGCTCTTTTCTGATGGATATAATCTGGTCAATCTACCAATGCAAAGCAGGTTAAGAAGTCTTGTGCTTAACATTTTTTATTTTTTTTTGGAACATGCAATGAATAAGCAATTCAGACAGGACCATATCTTAAAGTGCTCTTTTGCCTTTCTGAGCAAAGCACGTGCCTCCACTCAGCAAATAATGCAGGTTTGGGACACATTATACTAATTAATTTAAGAGGCATTGTGATGAGCCACAAATCCATTTAATGAGACACCACAGCCGTGCATATTTCATTAGTATCAAATAAAGGAAATCTGTTTATAAAAGAGACAAAAAAAACCAAAAGAGCAAAGCCTTGTAGCGTCCAAGATTGCTGACCGCACAGGTACAATCCCACTGAAACCGAGTAAAGCTCTCCACTCCGCAAATGAAGCTGCCTTCTCTGCCCTAAAACCATCCCACACATGACAAAATAATAATGCATATTTCTCTCAGGTATCTGAACTATTTCTGGTCTGTCGGAAGCACCGAAGGGCTTTTTTGCTTCATAACTGAAGGTGGCAAGGGCTTATACTCAAGAATAACTGTAGAATATCAGTGACAGAGAAGAAGCGACTAAAGAGAAAATGCATTTACGTCCATCACTAACCATATCAGGCATTATGCTTAAAGGAAAAGTTCACAAAAAAAGGTAAATTCTGTCATTTACTCACCCTCATGTCAAGGTGGCGCTTTGCACTGTTTACACTGCCTTTTCCATACAATTTAAAAACTTTCCCTTTTTCCCCAACTCTCAAATTTGCTTCTGCATATTCAAACTGGCCATATCATGAGCAGCTATGAGAGACACAAGAAATCAACAGCGTTTGGCATCACTGGGACAAATCTTCATGCCAGTTTGAAGATGCAGAGGTTCCAGATTTGAGAACGTTTATGCAATTTAACTAGTACTAATATGCTAATGCATTGATAAAGGAGGCATTTCTAGCTTTCAGATTTTTATTTTGATATCTTTATTGTTGGGTATGATCCTTGCAACAAATGTAATACTCTTAAATTGGACATTTGCAGACTCCCGTTACTTTAAAAATCGGTTGAATGAAATGTTTCATGCTATACGAATGGAGGCTATTGGTGCAGTTGAGCCATACTTTTACATTGTCTACTTCAAACTACACACCCTTGTTTCGTATATGGTAAAATTTTAAATAATACTGATATGAAAATATATATTTTTTGGCTATAGGTGTTTTTAGGCTTCCATGACAACATTTGGAACAGTTTGAAATATGTCAATCAGTTCCTCAAAGCGATATGACTTGAGCATAAGTTATTTTGACAACTTCTATTTATCATTTTTTTAGCTTGATATCCTCCCGTTCGCTTTAATTACTTTGAAAACAGATGCTCAGCAAAATGTAAACGGAAATTTTAGGTGAACAATTCCCTATTCCTTACAACTGCTTATCTTCAACCAGATACCTAAAAACCCCTCTTCAAACATTCAAGACACCATCACAACACCATCATCATTCATCTCACGAGTCTATTGTACAAGGGAAACAAAGTCAACTACACAACCCAAGAAACGCGGTATAGATTGATTATAAAGGCAATATCGTTGTGTAGCGACCCTCCATCTCATTAATAGAAACTCAATTTGCGGACAGCTGCACACGCGCACGCATTATAGGAGAATTGATTGCGCCCAACACACAATGAAAAGGATGAACACCACCAGGGAGGAGGAGGAGGGTAAAAGAGAAGTGAATTAATTAAGAGAACCAGGTGGTCAAATGGCTTGGTGGAAAATCACAAGCTAATGACACATCACAGGGCATACGCGCACATACGATCCCTCATTAAAAGGCAGCTTTTGTGCGGGATCGGCGGCTCGAGTTGACCTTTCAACAGATCGCAGGTCACAGCGCGCAATCTAGCGATCCATACGAGATCAATTTCACTGCGGTCAATAGAAATACACTGTACGCGAAGAGGAGAATCTGCGGGCGAAGGCGGGAAAGTCGTCTATCCTGTCGGGTGTTTTCCGTCTCCAGGTTAAGTCTGACACTGTTTGACGGCGATGACTTAATTAAGCGCGCGCTGATTATCTATGCTAATGACGAGGTAGCACATTAATCCAATTCATTTATCTAGTGGGACCTCAATCTGGCAGACGCTCGGTGAAGACCAAATGGCTTCACAGAGCCCATGGGCTCCCGGTAACACACATATTGGTTGACCTCTAAAACCTTTTTGGCCCCATTTAGCGAAACCAGATGAGGGAAAATACTTGCGTCCATGGGTTTTAGTAATTATAGTCCTATTATCCATTTGGAGCACATTTAGTGCATCGTTTCCAAGTGTTACAAACACAGGGACTCTTATTAAAACTAAACTTTATAACTTAACTAAACGTTATAACTTTAAAGTCAAGTCAGCTTTATTTAGCCTACATCGCGCTTGTACAATGCAGACTGTTGATTAAATTCAATACGAATATTAAGTAGTCAAAACAACGAGCACTGCATAAATGCATACATTTATTTACTTACCAGATGCTTTTATCCAACGCGACGTGGTTGTTTCCCCCCAGAACCAACAAGACAACGTGAAATCGGTTTAACTTTTAACAACTTAAGGTAAAATCCAACAACAATGAGGTAAATTAACACGCTTGTATTTTCTACTAAAAATGTGCAAACGTCAATTAGGAAAAAGGTTATCACAAGTTTGTTTTTAAGCGACACGGTACAGTTATTTATATTGTGTATTATTAACGCATTGAGGTGTAGATTGTCCAGCTGATAATGCACAACAATTCCCCTCACATAACCTATCTATCTATCTGCTTTTCTTGAGAGCGTCCACACTTGTCTTACCTCGCCTGGGCTTCGTCGAGGCTCTCGTCGGTGATGGCCATGATCTGCTGGAGAATATCCCCTATGTCTTGCTGCGGTTGACCGAGGGATTGCTGCTTCCGAACCGAATCTGGGTCACCCACGTCGGCTTGAGAGAGTCCGCCGAGTCCGCCCATGCTAGCCAGCATTCGGGTCTGCTCATCCATAGTTCTTTAAAGCCGAATGTCGCCGTTTCCCCGCCGCAAACCAATGAAGACGCGTATCAGCGACCTGTCTCGGTGAGCATGTACCACCAACAGCGTGGATACAAACGTGGAGCTCAAAGAACCAGTAGATAAAAAAACAACGAGAGTGCGACTGGAATGTGGGATTTAACCGCACCAAAACGATGCGCGATTGATGGGGGGAAAGGTGAATAATTAGTTTGCATGGGGTAAAACAAAACCAGACCGCATGCAATTCCTGCAAAAACCAGTATTGTCTACAGCGAAACGCTGCACACTAGCACTCCCATAAAGCAGTCTAACAAGAAAATAAGAGCGTCCCTGGAAACATGAAGTATCCCACGCGCGGCATCTCAAAGTATCGCCTCTCTAAACAACTCTCAGTCCGCAATAAAACCATTCATGTCCACATAAACGTGAACAATCTGGCTTTTCGTCAAAGGCTTGTTGTCGCTGACAGCTATTACAGTAGAAATCTCAGACACTACTAACAAGCTGGACTAAACCAACCAGAGCGGCTAACAAGCTAATAGAGAGGTGGAAAAAAAGTCCCTGCTGGAAATAAATCGAAATAGAAACTCGAGTGTTCGCTTATTAACGTCTCCTCACTTACGAGAACGCCGAAACTCAACGGGCAAAACGAACCCCGAGAGCAGCGGACGAGCGTGACCGCTTTTAAACGCAAATCCGAGATCTCCGACACAATTGATTCGCAGTGTTGGCTAGCTGCTTAGCAGCGGAGCTAACTAGCATTCGAGCGCTGCTAGCAACAGATTCACACGGGCTCCACAAACCCCCGGGACCAACGGCAAACTGCCCCCGAAATGCCCCGGCTTAGGAGGACTGCTCGAAACGGCTCAGAACGGCAACGCTCAGCTCCATGCCAGCCAACTCGACACAGTTGGTTTGTTCCCAAGCCGCGGTGCTGTCGTAGAAAAAAAATTGCCCCTCTCTTGTGTTTCTGCCCTCCTCGGCGGCTCTTTTCTCCCCCTCTGAGCGAGCGCACCACTGCGCGCGTTCACGCTACTACATACGAGCCCGTACGTCATCATCGCGCACAAAAGAGCCGCTACTGTGTGGAGCCTCTAGGGGCGCCACTGACGCGCACGCGCCCTTCGCAAGTAAACAATTTGCGCGTCTCTTTCAAACAGATCGCATCTCTTTCAAACAGACCCCATGCAAATGGCTTTTGTATAGTAGCCATAGCTGATCTGTGGCATTTGTACTTGTTAGTCCATGGTAACCAAAGGTGACACAATGGATGGCGCCTAGTTGCTGTGCTTTGATCTGTGTAACTGTGGTTTCTGTCACACAAGCTGTGGAATATAGAAACGATATGATTAGGTTACATTTACAATGAATCTTTAACATTTCTGCTAATAAATACAGTGTTACTGTAGTAAAACCACGGTACGTTTAAATGGGTACACTACAGGGGTACAGTTTATATCTTTAAATCGATCGCTTATTCATTTAAAATTTTATTAAACAGCTTGTATACTTTATCACTAGAACACATTTAAAATAACCAACCTAACACATTACTTTCCATAAAAAAATAACTAAAAAGTATTATGCGGTCAGTTAAAATTGAGACAAGAACCCTATGGGACAAGAACCTATCCAGTGATGAAGTGGCCAAATTCCAAAATCAGCATTTCAGCAGATCAAAACGAACATAGGCATACCTGAATGGTTGTAAAAACCAACATTCAAAATGTTTTAATGCTGCCAGTGTTGGGTGCAACACATTACAAGTACATGAGTTGCATATTAGGATTACTTCAAGTAACATGTAAAGTAATGCATTACTTTTAAATGTACAAAAACAAGATTTTTTATATTTATTGACTGACATCTCTCCTCTCTTCATGTTGAGAGAAAGCGTATGTGCTGAGGTGTTGTTCTCTGCATGTGTGAACATGATGCTTATTGGAGATCTCCAAATGTGAGCAGGCATTACTCATCTCACTTGCACAAAAACAAAATGTCCTCAAAATGAATGAATGAAGAACATGAACAAAGAAATGCAAACCTGCAATATAACTGAATATATTAAATAGCACGCATGTATTTAATCTCCCTTTGTTAAAGAATAAATTAACTTCAGAATGAAAATTTCCTGATAATTTACTCACCCCCATGTCATCCAAGATATTTATGTCTTTCTTGCTTCAGTCGAAAAGAAATTATGTTTTTTGGTGAAAACATTCCGGGATTTTTCCATCCATTATTCCAGGATAATGGACTTCAATGGCAGCCAACGGGTTGAAGGTCCCAAAAGCAGTCGCAATGCAGCTTCAAAGAGCTCTACGCGATCCCAGCCGAGGAATAAGGGTCTTATCTAGTGAAACAATTGGTAATTTAAAAAAATAATAAAATAAAAACGTATATACTTTTTAACCACAAATACTCATATTGCACTGCGATGCGCCACGCATTACATAATCATGTTGAAAAGGTTGCGTGTGACGTAGGCTGAAGGGTGAAAAAACCTTTCCAATGATTACGTAATGCACAAAGTCATGGACATTTGTGTTCCTTTTTTCTTTTTTATTGCTGAAGTAAAGGCCGTTATACATACTCCGCAAAAACAGAGAAAAAGGTTCTCGCTCACAGCGAGAACAAAATGACGTCATTTTGTTCTTGCTGCCCTTCTTTGGGAGTTCTCTCAGCTTGTTCTCGACACACTGTCTGAACTTTTTCTTGTGGGTGTACGAGAACTATTGTGTGATTAGTCAGAGATTTAAAGTGGGTTGGGTTTAGCAGAGAAACAGAGATGTTCGACACCTGCTTTTCTCGTTTAAGGGTTACTTCAGCGATTAAGCTTTGTATCAGTAGAAACCCGGGAGTATATTCAAATTATCGTACATTCCCCCCTAATATCCCCCTGAGACGAGAGAATTATGCATTTTATTTCTGGAAAAAAATCCTCCGATGACGCAAATCATCATTTTGCGTCATCGGAGGATTTTTTTGTCCAGAGGCTAAAGACTACAGCCAGCAGTGGGCGCTATTTCCACATGTTTTAAACATCGCACTCACAGCGTCAGCACTCGGCTTGGGAGCTGCGGAGATTCATGTAAACGGGGCATGTAAGCGGTGGAGAGCAAAGTGGTATATCGGTATATCGAACAGACACGTTTAGTTTTTTAATTGTAGTGTCTCTAACTGAACTGATTTTATGAAAATGAACGCGGTGGGCAAGTGATCCAGTAATCCAGTAGCCGTGTCTAGTGGTCTCATAGGGCAGAGAAGCAAGTGCATTCTGGGAGTTGTTGTCTTTTATCCCCATGTGACAAAAATTAATTTTCTGTCTTTTCTCAGTCTAAAAAGGACCAAATTAAAAAAAATATTTCACATTTCTTCTACACAAATGACCCAGTTTAAATACAGATTCAATTTCCCAGCGCTGAAGTACCCCTTTAAGTATGGAATGTACTGGCCAGAAATAACTTTGTTCTTGTTCTTGTAGAGTATGTACCAAGCTTAAGAGTGTTGAACTTTCTTCTCATCCGTCTTATTCTTTTGCGATCCAGCACAGCTGAAAGATTTGAGCTGCGCTCTCTACTGTACAGGTGTGAATTTGCATTTCCTTCAGACAGAGGATTATTCATTCACTTTTGGTGTTAAAGGGCCTTTACATTTGCCAAAAATATAACTTTTTTTTGCTATTAAAAAGCAAGCCCTGCCCAGGTGAGAAAAGGTAAGCAACAGTAACCTAACACATTACTTTCCATAAAAAGTAACTAAGTAATGAATTTAGTTACATTTTTAAGGGAGTTGCACAATGTTGTAACGCATTACTTTTAAAAGTAACTTTCCCCAACACTGAATGCTTTCTATGTGTCCTGTTCCGGAAAAATAGGCCTACTGACAACTTTCAGCTTTAAAACATGTAAATTGGAGCTACTGGTGCATTTAAAGAAAAGTGTGTAATACACTGTTAATATGAAGGAATTTTCCATAATTATTGATTTTTCTCAGGTGTTGGTTTCCCTGTATTTTGAATTGTGCATTGCTTTTGTCCTGCAGGTTTGGTAGCATTCTTCAACATATATTATTTTATGTTTCACAGAAGAAAGCGAGTCTTGCAGGTTTGGAACCATATACTGTATGGTTGAGTAAATGACAATGTTTATTTTTGGGTGAACTCTATTTAAAATATACTGTGACATCATAAACTCCGGCGTGTATTGTAAAACATACATTTTTGAACTGCAGTAATGTACAAGAAATGCTTCAAGGAATTGATATGGTTCAATAAGAGAATTTCAGATAATGTTTTCTTGAGTTTAGATATATAGATTTTTCTTCTGTGTGACAAAACCAATACGTTTTTGCATGCATAATAAAATGGGTTGGATAGAGTGTGTTAAGATTTCAATATTCAGTTAGTGTGTATATTAATTAGCCAACGTTTTGCAAAATGTATTCTAAGAGAATTATGTTTTTATATACATGTTAAGATGATTAACTTAGATTAACTTAGGAGAAAATAGTTCAATAAAATACAAATGCATTCAAAAAGAGGAAAAAGCTGAACATTATTTACCTGATTACAAGGTAAAGTTAAATTAACCTATTCATTATCTAATAATATTTTTATGTCTATCCATATAAACAGCTGAATATAACGTGACTTATTTAAATCAATGTCTTTTAGCAAGTGTACAGACAGAGCAGATTAAAAATAAGTGGTCCCAATTTTTTTGCAAACGTGGACATTTTGGGGCAGTTCATCACTCAGAGAGAAAAGACAGGCTTCTCAGACGAATGGCTGCTGGGATACATGGAGGGGAGAGACTCAGCCTGGAGCATTTCAATGGGAGTTTGATGATGTGTGTGCAAAGAGAGGAATGGGACAAAAGTGGTCCTGGTTTATGCTGACGCGTGGCACATCTCTCGGCTACAATCTAACACTAATCAATCTGAAGTGAGAATGAGAATATTAGAGAACAAACTGTAACCTGAACTCGTTATCACAGCGTTGCTTTCGCACAGTGAGATTTTGAGTAATTGTAAATCTATATTTTTTTCAATCTTTCTTCTTTCA